>VXBU01012171.1:1238004-1350504 GCA_013400315.1 Bombycilla garrulus
AAGGACTTACTGTGATTCAGCTGGGAGGGCAACAAGAACTGCAGTGTTAGACAAATTACTCACTGTCTGACATTTGGGATCTTATGAAATGTTAGAGAATATTTAAAATTATGCAAATTAATATTTTCTTACAGTATATTTGGCTGTGTTCCTGGCCTGTATTATTTTTCTGTGTTGGATACCTCCATCTCCAGCAGATATTCAGTCCTTAAAAGGGGTTGGCTTTTATTTTATTCTATTTGTTTTTCTGCCATCTTGTATTCTAAGGAGATGTAATGGATCAGCTCAGATATGTTTGATGTTGTGAGGAGAGGGAAGGCAATAGCCTGAAAATCGTTTACAGTTCAACATTGAGCTGATATTTGTGCAGATGAAAACTTACTCCACAGCATTTCTACCTTGTGATTTGGATTCCATGGGGTAACAATCAGCTTCAAAAATCTCGTATGATGCTATTTTCAAAGTCAAATAAGGAGTGTCAGCGAGAACACACCACCCCCAAGTGGCTTCCCTCCAGCTTCATAACCCCAATTTATTTTTGACATTGCACCATAAGACTGAAATGATTAATCTATAATAGATTATCTCACAAATCTGCAACAGAAGAACAGAGGATATGATTTGCTCAGGATTTGGCACACTGGCAATGGCGTGTCACAGCAGAGGGTTTAATGAATAACATACAACAGAAAAACAAACTGGGGAGAGGCTGGGCTATGGCACAGGGACTTGAACGTGGTGCAAGGGAACCCACCAACCCAACAGCTGCATTCACCACTGACCACTTGACTTACCACTAATATTTGAGCAAGTTATTTCCAGAAAGACTTCTCCAAGTGTAGATATTCCTCACGGCCTGCCTTGAGCTTGCATTTCATAAGTGCTAAGTACCTATAAAACAGAAAAAGAGGTGTTTACCCTACCTTTGCAGTTGTCCTGTGGGGTCACAGGATTTGTGTTATGGAACTGCAAAGTGTAGTTATTTGTGAAAAGTGTTGAATTCCTGGGGGAAACACGAACAATTGGATGGTTATACTATGTACTTGTGCTACTGAGTACTCACCTTCATTTCTGAGAGTAAAGGATGTTTGTTTGGAACCTCCTGCAGAATTTACTGTACTGTGAAATGTTTACCATGGATAAATTTCAGCCTATGGAATTCCATTAAAAATGGCAAGCATATTTTTTTTCTGGGACATGGCTACTCCTTGCACCTCACTTAGAAGCCAAAAGCAATAATAAAAAATCAGAGTAGCATCCAAGTTCACAGGCACCATTTTTTGGTGACACTAAAAGTGTATTTGCCAGTTAAAAAAAGTTATTTCCCTTTACTGTCACTTAAAAAATTTATTAGGAACACTAGAAACTTCAGAAAAAATTCTCTCTCACCTGTCTGACCTTGGCAAAATGCTGAAGAGCAACCATCAACCTGAGAGCAGGACACTGAAAAATGGAGGGCAGAGTAAAGCACTGTTGTACTGTTATTGCCATTCAATGACACATTCCTTCTGTAAAATCTCCAATTCTCTTCTTACAGTATTTCCATATTTACTAAATAACCTGGGATAAATATGTTGCTCTAACCTTGATTTCTGCTATTTTCAGGGAGATTTACCTGCCAGTCCAGGCTGTCTTTTCTGGCATCAGAAGTTGAGCAAAGTTGTCCATGTAGAAACAGGTTTTATTAGTCTGCAATGCCCCTTCCCTTGACCTGTTTGGACTTCTCTGCTTCTGTCAATCCTTGGCTTTCTGTGTGGGGCCAGTGAAGGTTTCAGACTCTAGACACTTTGGCCAGAACCAAGACTATTAATTTATTTGCGTGCACCATCAAGCAGCAATCATCTTTAAACTGTTGACCAAAGCCAAAAGGGCAAGTCAGTGCTATGCCTCATGGAACTACACGAGGATGGTGGCAGCAGGGTAGGTCTGAAAAGGCTGTGGGGCCACCTAAGTGCTCCATGAGCCAGCAGTGCTGTCACAGCCTGACAGACAACATCAAGACACCTCTACGCTGTAATCTGCAGCCCATGCAAAGGAGATGTTCACAGTTTCACATAGGTGGGGTTTTGTCCCAGAGGTGAGGTCTTTCTTTGGTTCTGTTGGTGTGTCTGGGTGATGGCAACTTTTCCCCTTTAGTCTAATGGCTCAACAGATGAAGCTTGCCAGGTGAGTGCTGACACTATCCAGCTTCTGCAGCAATGCACAACACAGCAGTGCACAACACAGGAAAGTTAAACAATATAGGAAAATAGGGATGCTGCAGGCACAAATTCTGGGAAGCTTGACTTTAAATGACTCCTCCCTCCTCTGTTGAGGCCATGCTCCCCTCTAGAGGCATCAGAAATTGGGTCTTTCCCTCACGCTCACCCAAGGTCCAGGAAGGGGTTTCATTTCTCTCTGCTAGGAAATGAATTATATCTGGGGAATTATGCAGGATTTTTGACCTGGTTGACAGCAAAGGGAGCATTAACAGCTAAAATTTAGAGAGCAAAGCAGTACTTCAAGCTTTTGGGGGATTGATGCAAGTGGTTCAGCTTGATGCAAATTTCTTTCAAGGCCATTTTATGAGCAAAAATATTGTCTCTACCTCTAAACACTCCTGATCACAGGCTGAGATCTCGCCTACAAACCAGCAATGGTGGGGTGTCCAATGGCAGAGATTGACACAGAGCTTGAATTTTATACATATATGAAATATATACAAAATATATAGGGTTTCACATCTCCAATGGGAAGTATCAAGTAGCAGCACAGAGGGCTGAAAGCATCTGCACTGAAGCAGGAGTCAGGGCAGGTCTAGGCCAAGAGCCTGGCTCAGAAAGTAGAGAGCAGAGGGGTTTCATTCTTGGCTGTGCAAAGATCTGAAATAACTCCCTGCCTCAGCTGTATTTCCATGGCATTCCAATCATGGAAAACCTATTGTACTTATGAGATGCTAAAACTCCTCTCATGCTTTGGAGTTATATAAATGCCATGAAAACCCCCAGAAACGGACATGGAAAACCAGCATGCAGATCCTGGTCCCAGTCACCCTGAGGGCCTGTGTCTTACCCTACCACTGTTACTTCAAGCTCAGGAGTGCTGGTGAGTGACAATGTGTCACCCTCTGCAGCTGATGGCCCTGGCCCTGAGTCCACAGAGTTCTGGGGTCTTGGCAGTACAGTGTAAAATGTAAACAAGCAGTCTTTTTTTGTTGCTGTTTTTGTGAAAGCCAGCAATCACAGAACTAAAACAGTTGGATGAACCAACTAATAATTTACTACCATGTGAACTCCTCTTGCCTGTGTTTTTCTAAAGGTAACAACCATAGATTCTGAGATGGCTGTACTTTGGACAAGACAAATGCTGTAACAGGATGTAGCTGTAACAAACCTGTCAAAGCTCATAAACAAACAGTCATCTATTTAATTGCTAATTATTAATACAATTCTGATCTTCAGTTACTCAAAATGAACTGTTTAAAAAAAAGTGATACTTTTTGTCTAAAGCAATTTAAAAACATGTGTCCAAAAGTAATGCATTGGTTTACTGTGGAATAATCCACCTGTTATTACAAGAATATTAGGACAGGAAAAATAAACCTTTTCCCATGAAATCAGCCATATGAGAGAAGATTCCTTTTAAAACTTCCCCCACCTGAAATCCTAACCTGAGCGCTGAAGGAGGCAGACAAGCATTAATGAGCAGGACCACAGCTGGTACCATATTCCTGCCACTCTAAAGCAGCAGAATTACAAAATGGATGAGCCTGAAAGAAATGACAGATTTGCTACAGATATCTGCTGCTTAGTGCCTAAAAATTTATTTTATGGAGCCTCTAAATCTGTGCATGGAAATGAGTCAACAGCAGAAGCACTTCTAACCTCCTTGAAGGTTTTTAGCATCATCTCAACTTTTCTTAAAACCTTTCCAAGCTAATAATATTGTATTCTTGGATTTTAGTTGGGTTTTTTTTTAATCAAAACTGTATATATTTCAAATTTGTCAAATGACTGGACAAAGCAGTGTTAAAAATTCAACTGCACTAATTATTAGCTGAGCAGCATAAAAACCTCTGAATAAATGTCAGTCTAGGAGATAAGCTCTTATCTTAATCTAATGACTCCACAGACTTAATTTGTCAGGCCAGCCTAGTTGATAAAAAACAGGTTTCTATTCTCCAGTGTTAGCAGCCACATCTTTCCAAATCTTTGAAGTTGGATAGTAATACCATCAGTGTCATCCTGCAAAAACCTTGTGACCAAGCCAATTCCATTGCTATTGTTCTGTTACACTAATTAAAGTTGTTTTACCCCCATCAGTGTGCAATAGGTGAAAATGAAGGCAATTTATTTTTAGATTTGTTATATTCTGGGATAAGCATTCTTGCTTCCCACCGCCCACAATGATGTGTTAATATTTGCAGCTCTCAGTATCAGAGAGCCAGGCTTTTTAGCAGGGCTCTACAGACAACACAGCGCTGTCCCAGGACAATTCCTGCAGTGCAGACAAAGCACACAAGTATGTGTGTGTGGTTTATTTGTGTAGAGAAGAGTAATTTTGAGCTCAGGCAATGAATTTGATCTTAAGAAATGATTTTAGGTTTTTGAAGTTCTTCCCTAAAGGAGCATTTGACATATTAGAACTAATGCACCAAATGTTCATAGTATTTGGACGAAGTGGATTAACAAATGACAAAAAAAAAAATTGGCTGCAGCCAGTGTTTCCAGTCTCTCAGTCTTCAACTAACTCTTCTGATGGGAACCTGGTAGGCCTTTTGTGCACAGTACCCCATTTCAAAGGACACCATTACTGCACGGCACTCTTTATCCCAGCTCCAAACTTAGAGGGATATGCTTGGGTTTGGGGAATTGGGAGATGAACTTCATTCTGATGATACCCATGAAGTAACAAAAACCTGCTGAAAATAATAGTGCTAAGGTGCAATCTACTGAGGCAGATCCAAGAGGCCAGCCCTGCTTTGGACTCTGCTGGCATTGACTTTATCAACATTAGATATATTGAGATATTTACCTGCTCTGTTGTATCTGGTTTTATAGCAGTGCAATTCCACTGACTTCGGCAGCATTTCACATCATACAACCAGAAAAAGGGAGCAAATACCTTTTTATAGTATTACAAAACCCCTGATTGAGCTGAAGCCCACGTTACTTCCCAGACTGGCAGGAGAGCAGGGTCAGAGGCAGCTCTGTGTGGGTGCAGCACAGGTCATTCTGGGTTTTGTTTTGGAATGCTTTAGAAGCATTTTACTGTTTGGCTGGGAACACCCTCTTGGATAACACATATTTAATCAATTAGATCACAAATGTCCATCCTCTTGAGTGAGAACACTGCCTACTTGCAAATTTAGTCTAAGCAGCACTGCAAGGGGACCACACAGGTCATGTGCTGCATATCTACAAAAGTATTCAGGAGCCCATCCATGTACATTTTCATTTCAAAGGCTCATGTGTGAGCATGGCCAGCATGTGTGGGATCTGAGTTGTCCTGGCTGTGATGCGAGTTGAGTGCCAATACTGTAGGAGCCAAAGCCTGCAAGCAATGCATGCAGGCCATGTTCTCTAGATGGGCTTTCTCACCTGCAGCAGTGCAAATCCTCAGCAGGAGGACACAGAGGCTGAGAAGAAGGGTGGGAAGCTTCACAAGCTGCAAAAACCTTTAAATCAGAGATTGTAATTACCCCAGCTAATTGGGGTCTGCATCTGATGTACACAATGGCGTCTTCTAACATCCTGACTAACACATCATTGCTTATGGCATTTTCCTGTTAGCTGAGAACCATAATACATCTTCCTTCCTGTTTTACCCACAGCCACGCAAAGGAGCAGAGTTTGCAGAGTAGTGCCAGGTGAAGTGCTCGTGGTCCCCGGAACGACAGGGCTGCTGGAGAAATTAGAGGCAGCTTTCCACAGATATATGAGCTCCCCTGAATACAGATCAGTACCTCCTTCAGACTTTTAAAGCTTCCAGGCTCCATGTTGTCACTGGGAGTTGAGAGCACAAGGGTTTTTGAAAATCCCAGAGCCTGAAACATACTTAAGCACTGCTGCCTATTCCTTCCTTGGATCAAGACAACTGAACTCTTTGAAAGCACTGGGCTGCAGTCAGTATCTATCTGATCTTCTGAACAATAACAAACATTTGGTGCCTGGTCTGCAAGCTTGAGGCCTCATCTGACCAAAGCTGAATTTATATCCATTGATTTCATTATGGAAGTGATGGTTCACTCTGAACATGCCAAATTCATTTATGTTCGGGCTATGGCCTGGAATAGCATTTTTTAAGTAGGAATTAATGGCTCCTCATTTCTCCTGCTCTGAGTCACAGTTTAAATCTACAGGCAATTCCCAACACAGCTGAAACAGAAAATGAACACATCGAAGTGAAATTTTCAAAGTGACATTTGAACCCCTTCTCTCTGATGAAACCCCACCTATTGATCCAGTCAGTGACTGCAGCCTCCTCAGGCCCATCCTGCAAAGTCTCCTTGACCAGCTTAATACCACAATTCTTCAGGTGCATTGTGACTGTCTTTCAGTAGAGGACAGGTGCCAGCTAATCAAGTTGAAAAAATGAAAACTCCCCTAGATTAAATCCTATTCCTGGTGAAAGATATGGCAAAATTCCCATGGAAACCAATGACTACTTGTATACTAAGACATCTCAAGTCTGAATTGCCATTGGAATACTGACTCCATGATTAATGCAATGAGTTTAACTTGGAATTAACAAATTTATTGCCCTTTCCTCAGCAGCTGGAGCAGTGAAGGGGCTGACTCACATAGGAGCCATTCCCTGGAGGTAGTGTAGTGGGATCCAGCTGGCTTGAGTCAGGCTGCCCATGCTTCAGGAGATTCTGTGGTTTCACGACTCCCTTTGCTCCCTCTATACTCTGCAACACTTGCTCCTGTCATCCCGATACAAAAAAAGTTTACCTGCTCTGGCCTGCAAAGGAGCCCTGCTATTTTTGGACTGCAGCCTATAAGAACAACTTCGGGTGCTAAGTAAAAATGAATAATTCTGAAAGAACAAAACCGGGTCCTTTATGGAAAAATATTGTGACTCCTAATCGGAGGGCTGTGGATCCAGATCAATTTTCCTAGCAAAGAGGAATAACTCTAATCTAAACATAAAAAGGTGTCTGTCATGGTGAGATACAAAAATGTAGGGGTAGTTGCCAGGTTTGAGATTAGTCTTGATGAAGTATTAGTGCTGACAAGCCAATAATGAGCCAAGGCCCATGGTGAGGCTGCAACAAGCTGGGGCGACTTGGCTTGACTAAATGAAGTCCAAATGCCGGCACCACTGCTGGAGGCAGGACAAGCAGAGTCACACAGAGCAGGATTTCTTTCTTGATTTGCAGTAAGAGCATCACGGTTCACACACCTTGTGTGCAAGTGCAGGGCAGTGTGTGCTGTGTTAATACCTTTGATGCAACATTCTTAAAAGGAAGTGTTTGTCAGTTTTGCTATAAGCATTTGAGCACAAGAGGCTTAATTCAATGTGTCAGATAAGAGATAATCATGTTGGCTTATATTTATGACTTACCACTTCTATCTTAGCACTAGAGATGTTTGGAGAGCAAACCAACCCTTCAGTTTGTTTTACTTTGCTTTTTTTTCAATCCACCTAAGCCTTGCCAGGCAAATCCATAACATTATATACCATTGCCATATCTTCTGCAGAATAGGTGGGAAGACACATCTGAAATACACTGAGAGGGTATTTTTGGTAAGTCTCAGGTTATGTGACTTAAGGGAAGGGTAGAGAATTGAAGACAGACAAGAAGTGAAGACACGCTCTTGATGGGAACCTGATGCACATGCTATTGCATAACTCAAGGAGAGCCACACCCAAGGGAGAGCGATTGACGCCTTGTATTTCTTGTGGCCCTTGGGCACAGTCAGGATTCTTGAGCTGAGACTGCAAAAAGGATGAGCCTGAACCCTCAAGTGACTAACAGACCCACAGAAAAATGAAAAAAGAAAAACAACTTCTAGTGAATAAAGGAAAGACCAGAATTCAAGCTGTTTGTACCAAGGTAAAAGAGCCCAGATCACCTAGGGAATTTAGGTGCTTGTCTTTGTTTAGAATCCTGCCCCAAATGTCTTTGATGACCTGGGTCAGTATGGGTGGAGGGTTGTATCATACCTAGAGGCTGGTTAGCAAATCTCCACTAACACCAAAACAAAGAGAACTGGCTTGGTAATTCTACCACCTGATCATGACTGTTTTTTGAGACGGGGCCAAAACAGGTAGAAAGCTGGGTTAATCTCAGTTGTTCCAAAACATGCTACACTGCCATTTAGAAGGGCTGCCAAAATGTTTGGGTGAGGCTCTTGCTTTTATAGCAGTGCAGTGCTATACAGAGAAGGAACAGCTTTGTGGAGACTGGCTTCCCTCAGGTGGGATGCTCTCTCCTCTTTCACAGAGGTCACTTGTGTGGCCACACTTTGACTGACGTGTACAGTTTTGGGCCCTGCAATATAAAAGGATATAAAACTATTAGAGAAGATCCAAAGGAGAGCTAAGAAGATGGTGAAGTGTCTGTAGGGAAAGTCATATAAAGAGCAGCTGAGGTCAGCAAGGGCAAGAGGAGACTGAGGGGAGACCTCAGTGCAGTTACAACTTCCTGGTGAGGGGAAGAGGAGCAGCAGGCACTGATCTCTGCTCTGCAGTGACAGTGACAGGAGCCAAGGGAATGGCCTCAAGTAATTTCATGAGAGGAGAAGTCTCTTCACCCAGAGGGTGACTGGGTGTTTGGGCACTGGAACAGCTCCCCAGGGCAGTGGTCACAGCACCAGCCTGCCAGAGTTCAAGAAGTGTTTGGACAACACTCTCAAGCACATAGTGTGGCTCTTGGGAATGTCCTGTGCAGAGTCAGGAGCTGGACTTGATGATCCTTTCAACCCAGCACATTCTGTGATTCTGTGATTTTGGCCTTGGTAAGTGCACACTGACGATTTTCCACTTCTGTTTCAAAGGGAACCTCCAACCACTCCCAAGTGCCAGTAACTATTTCCCCTGTTATGGGCTCAGTTTCCCTACGCTCTTTGGGAGAAGAGGCAGATAATAAAGGGAGCAGTAGAGCTACACTGATTCTTGGGACTGACAGTAAAAGTACCCAGTTAACAGACTGAGGCAAGGGGACTCAAATTTGCTTGCAGAATCCCATGTGAATTGCACTATTCTTCCAATCAAAGGGATTGTGAGAAATTCAGTTTTTTTTTTTTATTTTTTTTTTGCATATGGGAAGAAGGATGCCTTTGTGCAATGACTGTTTAAAAATACTTCAAAAGAACTTGAATCAGTTCATGGCTGCACTATATACAAATTAAAATAATTGATTTTTTGGCAGCCTTTTAAGAGATCTATAAATTAAAGGGATTTCTGATACATTTTGGGGGACTTTATTTCACGTTGGCTTTCAGAGTGCCCTCCCAGAGCTGAAAGTCAGCCACAAAACCAGACAGAGCCTCTCGTTTACTTTGCCCTCCTGACTCAGGAGTCAGTGGATCTCCTTCAGGAGTGACCATGGTTGGGCATGGTGCGTCCTGGACCCCTGCCCAGCCCTGCATTCTTCCCTTTCATTTCTGCTTTGAGAACTTTACATCAAGAAATAGAAACTGCCCCAAACCCACCCCTCTGGGGAGTTAGTTTCTCTCCTTTTTTCCATTAGTAGAAACTGATTCCCTCACCCAGTTTGTGTTGCACCTGGGCTGTCCCCATTCTGTGCTCTGATGGCAATGGGTTCAGTTCTATCTATGATGACCTAAAAATAGCACTCAATTAACATTGCATTTCAAGAATTGGAAAATTTCCCAGAAGTCCATTCTTTTTTTCTTTTTCTGTTTCATTACATTTTACAGTAATAATACACAAGCCTGTAGAAAACATGACGGGTAATGAAAAAATGTAATTAATATAAGCAGTGTAAAGCATTTTTTTTCCCTCTGTTGTCCTTGCAGAAAATTACTGCTTTAAACTGAGCAGGATGTGAAAATGCATAAAGCAAACAGTAATATGCTGTGGTTTGTAAATATCTTATGCAAAATAGTTAAATCAACTGCTGTTTATTTTTTCTTACTTTGTGTCACAAGCTCTTACTTTTTTTCCTGTTCATTACTTTTTTATTTGTTCTCTTTTGGGGGTTTGCTCTCTTTCATCTTAAGAAAGTCACTGACTTAACTATATTTTTTTCTGCTACAGCTAATTCTTTTCACCATCTCCTCCTGTTTGCTGGCTCTGAAATGCAACATACTCTGCAAAAGTGTAGTGAGCCAGATCCTCACTATACTGAGGATCTGCTCTTTCTTGTTTAGGGCTTAAAAAAAAATTAAAAAAAAAAAAAGAAGAAAGCACTCTTATCCTACAAACAAACAACTAATTATCCCAAACCCTGCAACAGCTTTATGACTAACTAGCATTCCTGACTGTTACTGTAGGATTCTGCACTGTTTTAACAAGGCTGCCTGCTCACAGTTCAGGAACGGGCTTGAGCAATACACACACAATATTAACTAGTATGGCACAGTATATGCCATCTCTCCTTGGAATATTTCTCTCTGGCTATCTGTAGAACTTGTAATACCCAGCAATATCTGAAGGTCACAGCAGAGTTTCTGAGCTGAAATACAAAACAGCATTCCAAACACATCTTCTGTGGCCAGACAAGAAACTGCTTATGGTTTATTTTCCCTCCCCCCTCTGCACAGCTGACATCCAGCATTAGTTATCGTTTATTTTTGTCTTGTTCCTGGTTCTAAAGGTTTCCCTTATGGCCTTGATTTATGTGAACTTTCAGACTTTTCTGCCTCGTCCCCTCTGATGTAGCTGGTTCCCCTGTGAAGGTAGGTTTCCCCAGCCGAAGATCTGCTCCTTTCTCCTGTGGCATTCTGTGCAGCCATTTGGAGTCCCAGATGTAGGAAATGAAATAATCCACGCTCATACAGTCATGAAAGTGCCCATCTGGCACACAGGAACATCACGCATTGGAAGCACACAAGCGTGAGCTCACTTTTGTTATGGCATTTCATAAACAGAGATGCAGCGAGCCAGCAAGTCAGGTCCTTTGGATAATAACAATCGTCTCCATCACATGTTGTGTTTAAAAAACAGGGAAAGAAAAAATCAAGACAAACTGGAAAAATTTGCTCTGAGGAGAAATTTCTACTTACAAATGTTTTTTCCCAGCTTCTCTGGCTCTCTCCACTCTCTATGTAGATTTAAGACAATGGTGACAGTTGAAACACGGCCAGTTAACTCTTAGTTAGCTCTGAAATCTCCTCTCCCTCACTGTTCAGTTAAAGGAAGAAAACATTAGATCATACGTAGAAAAGTGAGTCCTATAAAAACAAATTGCATGTTACTGCTTTCTTATCACTACATAAAATTCACAGAAACAGTCTAATAAATGACCTCACCACTCAATTTTGAAGTATACAAATTAAAGACAGCAACAGATAAGCCAAGAGAGATTAATGTACAGCGTGTGCGCCTGTATGTGTGTGTTTGCATGCCTCTTTGAGGATATACCCATATGCTGTTGACATTCAACCTCTGGAATTATAATTAGGGGAAAAGGCAGATGTGTAAATTCATCTTGCTGGGCAGTATATATATGTTGCACGGGTCCCTGATTAATTCAGTACTTGAACACTTGAACACATTTACTCTAAGACAAAAGGTTTCTGTTGGGATATGTAGGCTAATAAGGTGGTAAAATATGATGAAACAATGAACAGCCCAAAATGATGGACTAAGTTCAATACCAGTAAGTAAAAAACCAAGATTATTTATACTATTTTAGCTCTGCAAAGTAATTGAAAAAAGCCATCCTAGGCATTTTGTTGGATGCCATTGCATGCTGTAAAAAAAACTTGGGATGCAATAAACTTCTCAAAACCCCCACCATTAGTTCTGCTGACAGTGCTGGATCTTCAGAGGGATTGCTGCTCAAAGGAGTGAGATTTTTAAGATCAGGAAAGAGCAGAAAGAGGTGTCAGGTCTCCTAAAGCATTGCTGGAAAACAATACCCATTCCAAAGTGGGCCTGCCAGGGGTAGAGGCCTGCCACTCCATGGTTTATGAATATTATAAATTATGGATTATAGTAAAAGAAAATAGTATCTGAATTTTACATTACTCAGTTTAGTATTGCATTTGGCAAACAATATCTGGTCCAGTATACTTTAAATACTAAGTGCTAAGTTAGGAAAACAATGAGATGTTTGTAAATATGATAGACCATTACAAGATACTGCTTCTCATTTGAAAAGTCATTTGTGCAAGAAATTATTATTGACCCATAATATGTAAATGATTGAAATACAGAAATTAATATTTGGGTCAACTCATGTATTTTTCAACCATGAAATGAAAAGCTCAGTATTCACATTCCAATTCATACATGAAAGCATTACAGCACTATTACTTGGCTAATATATTAATTTATTATTGTCTTAGTTAATGACATACAGGGTTATATCCCTACTTTCAAATGAGGATTGTATGCCACAGTAATGTTTCAACCCAAGATGTCCCCTATTCTGGACTCTTTACAAGTGACAATAAACCAAATTCAGAGCTGATATGCAAGCAAAAAACCAGCAATGCTAGCACGAAGGAGGTTTTGTCACTAATATACCTTTAAGGTAGGCACAGGGAGGACTGGCTCCTGCATTGCAGCTCCTCTGTTCTGCCTGGGCTTGATTCTCCTTCACTTGAGTTTTACCCAGTGTAATGGTCTTTATTTACTGCAATTAATTCAGAAATATAAACAGCATAAGATCAGTGCATTTAGTGCTGTGAGGAAGTCCTTATTCTAAGGGTTCTGTTTCTGCTCCCTCCTCCTTTCCCCTGAGTCATGGGGAGTCTGTGGGAGTGTGGGGTTTCTAACTGCACTGTGGGAGTGCTCTTTCTAACTGCGGGAGCTGCAGCAGGCCCCTCAGCCCAAGGTGACTTTCATTCCAGTGAATTCATTCAGCGCTCATGAAACATGCCAAGCTGTGACTCCAGAGACTCAGGTGCTCTCTGTCTCCCCAGAAGGAGTGTCCAAGACCTAGAGCAGCAGGCCAGCCTCTGTCCCTGGAGTGGCAAGAAGGCAGCCCATGAGGCTGTGATGAGGTACTTCCACCCAGAGCAAAGATGCCTCAATAAGGTCAGTAAGAGCCAACCCGTGCAAGTTAGACCTACAATATATTTGGCTCTTGGACTATTATCCATTACATTTCAAATGCATTGGCTACCAAGCTTAGCTGGATTGAGTCTGACTTAAGGTCAACCATCCAAATAATTCATTAGTATCCTATAAACTGTGTGCTCCATCTTCATGGCTTTTTATGCAAAAGTAAACAATGCCTCATTCTTTGTGCCATCAGGTATTGTATCACTTGATGGGTCTATCTCCTTAAAGAGATGCATAATTTAAATACAAATAAATGTATGAGTGAAATCCATGTAGAATGATATTCATGACAGACAAAATGAATGAAGAAGAGATGGGCAAAACAATTTAGATAATACCCAAAAGCAAAGCGTCACAGTTAAATCAGGATTAACCCATGAAGCATGATGTGTTTCATGAAATGACTTTGGTATAGTCTAAAATGACAATGACTCAAATGAATTAAGAAGGGCAGCATTGCATCAAGTTTGCTCCAGTGTTCAAACATGTTACACACATACTGGCTCATGCTACGGGAAAGAGCCTGACTGGTTTTTTTTTTGTTAAAATTATATATAATCATATTTGCACATATTTTACAAATTAAACATTTTTAGAATTTATTTTGCATAAAACTATTTTATATTCTAGATAGAAATTATTTTAAGCAGCTTTAGAAGGAATAGACCCCGCTCTACATGGCTTGCAAGATAAGGTAAAGAAAAACTCAGTATAAGGACACGTACGGGTGATGAAGAACAAATGTTGCACCCCAGCACTACATAAAATCATGGTGTAGGTGAAGCAGTGGTGTTCAGTGATGTAGCCACTGCCCTCATGGTGTGACTTAGAAACCGCTCCCCCTGGTATGGGAGGGGCAACATCCTCCTGGTCCTGGGCAATTAATCATCCTCTGGTTTTCTTAGTCTCTGGTGCAAAAGGCAGACCCAGATGACTAATTCTGGCAATAGAGGCCCTGCTTGTCAACAAGACCTCCCTTTGATAGAAGTGTGATTTGGTTTTAATTTTCTTTCAGCCCATTCATTTATTTGAGGCTAATGGCTGACATGAATCATAGCGTCGGAAGGGAGAAGCACGATTTGTACTAGCAGCCGAAAGGGGATGGCATGTCCACCAGGGATGGCAGGAGCAGAGGGTGCAATTTCTTGATGCTTTGGATTGGCATCCTCCGAACAGTGTCCTGCCCTGCTCCTAGGGAGGGCAGCATCAGCTGGGAGCACAGCCAAGGCGTGAGCGGAGAGTGGGGCTATTTTGCAATGGATTCAGCGGGAGTCTCAAACTGACAAGGTGATGACTACTGTGGCCCCAACCAAGCGCAGTCTTTGTTTAACTTTACTAGCATGAGTAAGCTAATTGGCGTCACTGGGCTTGTGTGCTTGAAAGTTCTGGCTGTGTTAAAATACTTGGTGGGCCAGGGAATAATGGGTGTTTAGCACCTTGCTAGGCACAGCCCGGGGACAAACCTCGCCCTGACCTTCTGCAAAGCGGGCGGGCTCAGTCCGTGGCTGGACTGCCTCACACTCTCCGCAGCCGCATGACGCTGGGCATTGTCTAAATCATAAAACATGTTGCACCGAGGCAGACAAACCTAACAAAGGAATTAGCAGGAGTCAATCCGGCTGACTCTGTAAGAAGCTTCAGAGTTTCAAAATTAATCTTGAACTTACCTCTAACCTTGAAAACAAAACTAATTGCAGAATGTAAGACTCCCTGAACATGTTAGGAAACTTGATAGGAATACCTAGGAAAAAACACATACACTTTAGATAAACCCCCCATTTTAATTGTATCAATTCTGCCAATTAATGATAATGGAAGAGCAGCCCAATTAGCTAAATAGCTAATAGTTTTATCAAGCAGAGGCTGGCAATTTAAAGCAAACAAATTCATTCTAATTTTATCCCCTTGCACACCAAGATGTTTAAAGGATAATGGGGGATCCAATAAAGGATATTGCTCAAATAGAGCTACATTTAAATCACCTAATGGCTTTAAGAGTTTTACCCCAATTAACAAAGAAGAAACATGAACATCATTCAGTGACTTCCAGCATAATCTTCATTAAAGAAAATCTTCATTAAAAAAATAACATATCATCCAACTAAGGGCAAAATTGAAAACATCACTGACTTTTCCCTTAAAAACAGTAACTTCTTCCAAAACAAAGGCTTCTCTTGTAACAGCAAAAGTATCAGAGAAAAAACTCTCATGTCTAAGCCTCAGTATATAAATCATCTTCAAACTGTGGTCATTAGTTTTAACATAACAGTGGATTTGAATAAAGGAGATTGACCTATCTAACATATTTAAGACCAAATCCTACAGTTACCTAAATCTGAAATAAGTTAAGGCTATTGAAGAGAATCAAAAGCCTTTTCAAAACCAATAGCCAGAACAAATTCCCCATGATCATAATTTTGAGGATAAAAAATCCATTAAAGTGATGTCTTTGATTGCTATTAATGAAGCAATCTGGAATAAATCCAGAATGATCCATATGGATAATCGAATCCCTCATTTTCTCACATTTTACAGATTTGGGCCCTGATTTATGTGACAGTGATGGGCAAAAGGCTCCTTTCCTTTTGACCCTAGGCTGCCCAGCCTGGATAGCTGATGTCACAGTCTCTAAAGGGAGGTGGGAGAACAATCAACTCGATGCTCAAAGAAAGAGCTCAAATAAATCGACTTCCAGCATCAACCACATATCCCCAAATACCTCTATTTCACTGCAGGTCTTGTGAAGGTTACTGTGGGCTGCAGAAACCACCTAAGTGCTGCTAATTAACTGGTACAAACCTCCCTCCCTCCTCAATATCCCCCTCATGGCTCAGAGGTGCTTGGCACTCTCACTGCCCTGCCAGGCTCAAGCAGAGACAGGGATGTCACCCACGGGGCAGAGGTGGCCTCCAGAAAAGCCCAGGTAAAGCCTTTGACTGAAGATTAGCTGCTTTTGGGGGAAGGTAGAAAGAC
This sequence comes from Bombycilla garrulus, assembly GCA_013400315.1. NCBI lineage: Eukaryota > Metazoa > Chordata > Aves > Passeriformes > Bombycillidae > Bombycilla > Bombycilla garrulus. The sequence goes on from VXBU01012171.1 coordinate 1,254,163, forward strand.
TTTCCCTTCATTGTTAAGCTCTTGTTTGCCCAGTCAAGCAGTAAGAGATTCAGGCTTCTCTTTTTTTTTTTTTTTTTCAATAATGTCATGAACTCAGAGACAAGGAACTGCCCTCATTCGTGGAGCTGTGGCCAGGTCACCCTACCTGGGGGCAGGGTAGGTGTAGAAGGAGCCCTGTTCTTCCCTCTTCCACACACACTGCCAACCCCAAAATTTTACTGCTCTCTTTCTCTGCCCTTTTCAGACAGATAATTCCAGCACCTCACCCCTCAGCACCAATTTATGGCTTCCAGATATATCCTGACCAGCAGCAGTCTCTCCCTTCCCTGCACGCCCTGCTGCCAGTCAGATCACCTCCATGAGCCAGCCTGCCTTCTACCCTCTCCTTGTCCCTCCATCTCTTCTCCCACACGGCTGTCATCTTACCTGGTGCTTTGGTTTCTCTTGCTAAGCTAACCATCCCTATTCTGATTCCCTTGGATTCACTGAAAATATGCCACTCATCCCAAATTTTGAAAACTTCATCAGAAGACCAGTAGTGCTAGAAAGGAATAGAAAGTTTTCATTTGTGGCTTGGCTTTTTTGCTGCCTATAATCTCTATCTAGGACAGGTGCCCATCTCCTTCACCTTTTCCTAAAGTCAGAATTGCATGTGGTCTGGAAACTGTCACATCCTTCAAAATGCTCCTGACCCCATGCCACAAGGCCAGGACTGGGCCCCCCATCTTTGAGCAGCACTGCCTCAGTCAGAATTCAGTAACATGCTTGTATTATGTGAACTTGTAGGAAGTGATTTTTATTTGAAACCAAATTTTAGGTTTCAAGCAAGAACAAAAAAGTTAGACACCAGGTCAATACCCTTTGTACAGATATCAGACTACATTTTGAGCTTTCACCTTCATTATCATCCTAAACTATCTTTGAGTCAAATTTAATTTCACAGGTGTAACAACTTTTCCTTCTAATCTACTGACTGCACACTGAAGGCGAAAGCTCATGGGTTCAGGTTTTTTTATGTACTTTTATCCAAAGCAGATGTAAGAAGGTCTTTAGAAGTCTGATCTATACATAAGGAATAGTTACTAACAGAACCATCTGCCTCTCAAACAGACGAAATTATACATAAAACTTTGACTCCACAACTGACAGTCTCCTGTTGCTCCCACTCTTGCAACTCTTTTCTGCATTTAGTTGCCACTAAAAGATCTATCAAGTCAGTCAACGTGGATCCACGTGTCAGAGGGGTCTCCTTGTGAAAGGATGCCCTGGGATGACCAGGGTCAGTAAAAATTGCTGGTTTTCCTTCTGACAGTGCAATTAGGACAGACTCACTAAAAATGAGGTAAACATAAAAACCCAAGACCAAGAACACAAGGCAGGCTGAAAAAAAATCCAACTCTTCCAATATTTTATGCCTGATAATTATCAATAGTGGATGTTCAGAAGCAGAAGTGCAAGAACAGGCCAAATACTGAATTTTGGCCAGTGTTATGTACTGTCCCTGTAACCTGTGGCCTTGGCGATCTTCTTCAGACTTGGGCAGCATGTGGTGAGATTACCAAAATCTTCAAGCTAGACTGGAGGCCAGCTGATGACAATTCTTGAGGCTATATAGAGATTACTGTTTTAATGCTAGAGTACAATTATTTTTCCCTACTTTTTAGCGATCTGAAATGATACCTGCAGATCATCTAAATGATCTTCATTGTTCTTCATTGCCCAAAGCACTTTTCCTCAAATCCTTTAATCAGCTTGAATCTGAGAGGTGAAAGCAGACACTTTACCAGGCGCTTTTTGGAACTTGTGCTGACACAGGAGCTCTGGACACACCTGTGAAATGTTAACACAATTGTTAGGAAAATTAGGAGAATTAAAGGAATTGAACCAGCAATGGCAACATCAATATTCTCTACTAGTGATGTGAGAGAGCAACAATTCACTGACAACATATGCCCTTGTAGGTGGGTGTTTCTAAGAGCAAAAGTGCTAAACTCTGGCATTTGTAGGATTGGAGATTGTGGAGAAGGCTTCAGGAAGTTTAGCAGTCCCAGCTGGGTGATAATCTACAATGGCCACAGGGCAGGTAGACATCTCAACTAATTTAAGGAGTACACTTAGACAAGTATTTGGGAGATTCAGGAATGAAATTTGACCTGGAAAGCACAGCATCTTTCATCTGTATAGAGGCAGTGAGTAAAATGGAAGGAGCATTTGGGGTGGAGTGATTCAGTCTGCTGAGCCCACCTGTCATGGCCCCGACATGGGCCTTTCCTCCGTGAAGTAAAGCTATGTAAAGCTAAGAGATTTTTTGCAGCCAGACAGGGCAAAAGAAGGGATATATGTGAAATTTTCTTCCCAGGGTTGTTAAGAGTTTCTACTGGAAAAACTAATGGGCAATGTAGCCAGTCGTAGTTGTAGTATTTTTGTAAGAAACCAATGCCACTAGTCAACTCTGGGACACAAATTGAAAAATACAAAAGCAGTTATGAATTCCATTAGCTTTTTTGAAACCAAAGGAATTTTACCACCAGAGGAAAACAAATTCTGCTGCTAGTCACAGTGATCCAATTCCAGTAAAGCTGAAAAACAACTACAGAATTACTAGAACTAAAGGAAACAGAGCTACTGCTACTTCAGGTACAGGAAGAATCTGCTCCAAGACCCTGGAATGCATGTTAGGCTGTAATTAACAGATATAACTACAGAAATAAGTATCTCACTGTGTTGAGTAAGAGCAGGGAAGAGAGAGAAACCTTTTATGATGTTCTACCCCCTAAAAAGAAACGTGAATACACAGCTTCTTTTTATAAATAAATGTGTTACCTGAAGAACAGTTGCACACACTCATTTACATAGGATTTGGCATACATCTGTGCTCTTCAACAGATTATTCCAAACCTTGAGGATCTCCTATAATTAATGTCAACATGCTTGGCTTATTTGTTGTAAAAGAAAAGAGTTTCAAATTAGCCTTTTTGATGTGCAAAACTTCAGTATTTCTCTCTACTGTTTTTCAGATCATGTTTCTTATTTATACTACTAAGTGATAGTAAGACTTAAGACTAATTCTGAGGATGGTTTAAATTGCATGTATGTGATAACTAGGCCTTGACCTGGCACTCACCATGGGGTGAGGTCCTCCTGCTAATACCAACTGGCCTTGTGACAAATCAAACATTCCAAATTCCTATTAAATTCAACCAACACTTTGCATATTTCCCTTTATTATAGTAACATACACAATTTGCCTTTATACCTAAGCAAAACCTACTTGCCTTCACTGAACCTCAGGAGAGTCTTTGGGAAGAACAAAACCTTCACAGCAGTGACATTCAGAGGCTTATCACAACACACCAGGGACACAAGTAAATCTCAAGCAGTAGGAAAGAGTACAACTGTAGTGAGCTGCCTCGATGTAGCAATAAAAAAGGTCGAGGTGAACATTTTTTTTTATACCAGTCAACCCTGCAGAAAGACCAGACAAATTAAGAAGTTTCTGCCAAGCCAAAGGATAGTTTCTATCAGCAGCAAATAACAGGAGGGTGGAAAGTTAAGTGTGCAGACTCCTATCACTTACACCTCTTTCTCTTGGGAGGAGCTTAGCACTGAATTTACATTTAAGTAAAAACATGGTGCAACACTGACTGAATACCTATTGGAAGCAATTGGAATATTTTCTTTTTACTTTGAGTCTTGGATTAAACTCTCAAAGAAAACAGAGTAAGGCCTGATCTGTGGAGGTATACAGAAAAATAAATTGTGCTTCTCTATTAAATTGGACCTTATTGAAAGCACTTTACTGAATGCTGAAATGAGATGTGAAATTCCATGACAAGCCCAGGTTTTCTTTCCTGTGCAGCTTTCATTTAACACAAAGAGGCTTATTTTGCATATCATGGGGCCCTTGATCCTGAGTATTAAATATAATAGCTTCCCTAGAAGCTTTATAGCCTTGGCAAGACAGTATAGATTGGCCTTGTTGGTTGATTTGTTAATTCAAACAAGAATAGCACATTTCTAAAACTTTGGCGAAATTAACATCTTTTTGACTGTTCCAATGAGCTAATATCGCAGTAGAAACCTGGAAGCAGTAGTCAAGTCTTTGATGATTTATTTAGTAGGAGTCATCTTGTAGCTAATTGTCTGCAATTTTTAACCTCATTCATGTGCACTGCTGATTCTTCTTCCAGCTATTGCAGTTTTCTCCTCAAGCTTTCTTACATCTCAGTATGTATCCTTTCCAGATGGCAATTCAACTTCATCACAATATTTTTATGAACTTGCCAAACCACATGCAAGATCTTCAGACTCAAAAGTAAAAGATAAAATCATCCTCAGAGGGCACCTCACCCTTCTGCATACAGGCACATGAAAAAAAAGAGCTTTAGGCTCTGACATTTTACATTAATGATGAGTCACAGCTTAGGGTTTTTTATTTGGTTTTATTTTTGGTTTGTTTTTTTTTTTTTTGGTGTTGGAATTTTCACCTCTGCATTCTTCTGGACTTCTCACCTTGAAATCATATAAAAAGAGAATAAATACTGGTGTGCCATGTTTTCTGTTTGTACTGCATAAGTTATCATCTCCGTAGTGCTGGCCTCAGTGACATTCATACCTGTCAGTCACTGCAGATGTTCCACAGGAAGAATGAGGGATGACTAGGCAGGGAGGTTTTGGCTGGGAGTGCAGCAGACTTTTACACCACACTGGCAGCAAATCTTAGCAGAGATCAGAATTAACTGAAATGCTCCAGACATTGATGGCTGTAACCTAGATCTTCCTGGGTAAGTTCAAAGAAGAATCTGACTCACTGTGTGGCTCCGTTTCCACCATGGTTTAAGGATTGTGCTGATGTCTGTTAAGTCATAAAAATATAACAATTCTAGCCACATTTCTGGTTAATCTCACGTGATTCTTCATGAGCTAGGAAGTCCTTCCTGGTGATTCTCCACCTTCAATTATTCCAGTGCATGACTCAGTTTTGGGGTGGTTTTATGCCATGAGTGAATGAAGGGCTCTTTATGCCTGGTTTCTGTCTCCTATTTGTATGTTTAAGAAGAAGGCTGAGTCCCTTGGGAGATGGAAGATTCTCCATTCGGGCAAAATTATTACCATCATCTACTGTGATCCATGCCTGTGGCAAAATATTTTTAAATATAATAAGTTTTATTTTGCTAATGTAGCTATTGTTTAAATGTAAAATATAATTAGAGTATCCACCCAGGGTGTATGTTGTTGTGTAATTTTATAATACTACATCTAGATGAGTGTTGGCATTCTACCTAGGTACTTAACCACACCCAGGAATGTATTGCACAATTACACACATCCTGTTGACTAATTACATAATAATTAGTATTTTTAGCATTCAAAGATGCACTCAAGTCAGTTGAGCAAGATTTTATGGCACTACAAATTAAAGACAAAGAATAACAAATATATCTAGTAAACAATGCTGTCCAGATAGCTTACTGAGCCTGGACAGAGTTTCCAGCAAACAGCATGTAATACTTCATAATCAGTTTTAAAATGTAGGACATTTTTTACATGTTTGGCAGAAACCTCCTCTCCCCCTTACTTTGGGTTATACCTTTTTTATAAAACTGTTAAAGTAATTTTATATTCAAAACAGTTAGAATTTCTGTAGTCTGCCTCCTTCTGAGTCATGATCACTTATCATGACCAGAGATAATTTTTGGCTGAAAAGGCACTGTGATGTGCCTAGGGAAAGAAGATTGTTCTTTACAATGTCAGCTCTGGAAGGAGTCTGGAAAATGCACTTTTAGTTAGCAATTACTTAAAAAATATCTCAAATAGTGTTGTTTTAAGAAAGTGCTACTGATTAGCCCTCGCCACTTGGATTTGGAACAGATTTTCCATAAGCCTGAGTGGAGTGTCTTGATCTGGTCTCTTGGTTCTGATGATGTTGATGAGATACTGGATGAAAAGTCTGGCTCACCATAAGATCAGAGACCTTTCATTGCAATCTTGTCTTACATGTGCTTAAAAAAAATTTTGTGTAATGTAACTTCTAAACTTGCTGTTAATCTTAAGTTAGTCAAAATTTACAGAAGGTGGCACAGAGGCCAAGCCCTGGCACTTGCCTAGGGCACAGTTTGATTAGCTGCAATGCACCAAGTGGATCAAATAGGATGTTTCAGTGTTTCTGGCCTGCCATTGCTAGTTTTCCTGGAAGCCCCAGTTGTGCGCATAGACCTTTATGGCGAGAAAGATGGAAAATACGGAATATGTTTCCACCTCTGTGGGAATATGGAATATGTTTCTCACAACCATGTTTGTGAGGCAAAAGAGCAAAAGATATTTTGCACATAGCTTCATTTTTTTTTTCTTTTAATGAATTTGATTTCTAACTTGTCAGTTACTGAGGCAGCAAATGATTTTTCAAGACCTTGAAAACAAACCATTCCCCAGGAGTTTCTGTTTGGACTGTTTCTCTTTTCACTGGGAAGGAGGTTATAGTGCAAGACTAGCTTCTTTCAGCAGCCCTGAAGAGTAACTTTTTTGCTGCCCTAGCAAGTTAGAAATTGGTATTTTAGTCTGAACATTCGCCCTCACCAAGCAGTTACTTTTTAGTGGACTAACACTTCTATGAAAGTGAAGTGGGGCTGTTTGGAAGGAGAATGAGTGAGACTGCTGAAAGAAATGACACTGTTCAGTTGAGAGACACAAGTGCAAGTGCAAGTAGCTTCATAACTGCCCCTAAAGCCTTAGCAACTCCTCTACCCCAAATATCAGCAATAAAGTCAGGACAGTACTGCACTTGTCTGCTGCTGGCAGACACTTAATAAAAAAAAAATTAGCATTCTGAATTTTTAATTGGGGCTCCTGTACTTCTAAAGGCTCTTTTATGTTTACTGATTTCTTGCCTGGGGTGCTTCACCCACGACTGGTAGACAAGAAATTTCAGAGGGACAGGGTAACCATCCTCACCTGTTTACCTTGGTCACCATTGGCAAGCAAACAGCAGCCTGGTGTCCCACTAAGAACCAGTGTTTTCTCTGAGAGCAGTTGCTTGAAAATCTGTTCTTCAAACATAAGGCCACAGTTGACCTGACTGGTCAAATCGCTCTTTTCCCTTCTTTCCTAAAGAAAAACAAAGCCACAATGAATCTACACACCTCGATGTGACCCTCCAACAGAAATGCTGTGGCTCATCTGCATATACGATGAGCAGTATTTCATTATTGAAAATAATCCATAACGAAAAATCGCACCTGGCCAGCAACATAAGACCAACTTGCTTCCTGATGTGATTTTAAATGGTTTGGCTGAGATATTAAACACTGAAAAACAGGGTTTATAATGGAAATACTGACAGACTATTAACTATAGCAGTGCTGCTCTAATAAATGAAATAGCCTGTCATAATCTCTAATTCATAAATATGCAAATACAAGGCAGAGGATTTGCTCCAAAGGATGTCTCTATAATTTTAACTGACCTTTACTGATACTAAATGAGCCTGTTGCTTCTGGTATTGTGCATTAAATAGAAAGTACAGGGAATCCTGTCTCTTTACATCTAAGGCCCACTTCAGCTCCCATAAGTGGCCAAGGAAAAATCCTTGCTACCTTCAACAGGAAAAATCTGACCCTAGAACATCTAGAATGTGAGACACCTGGCATTAAACTGAACTCCTGACTGTACTTGATTTTAATTCTGTTCTCATCTGTGTTAATTATTATTATATTAATTCTTCTGTTTGGGAGAAATTAAGCACACATTTGCCCCATGTGTCAAAGAGCTTGACCTGCCAAAAGGCACTTACTTGCTCAGTGATAAACAGACCATCAACACAATGATATAAATGTTGAATTTTAGCCAGTTTCCTGTTCTGCACCAAATGGAAGTAAATCCACTGACTTAATATTTAATAACCTAAATGTAATTTCTTTTTTCTGCCTCCCATTGCACAGTAAAGAATTGGATGGCTAGCAGTTTTGCAAATTCCCAACCCCTAATTATTTTAAGCTATTCATCCTGGTATCTGTCCATTGATGCTCAGCCAAATTGCCAGCAGGGGAGAGATCTGTCCAATCCAGGAGCTAAATGAGTCACTGAGAGTCAATCTGTTTTTTTCCCTTGCTGCTGGGATTTCCTTGGGTCCTGGCGTCTCTCTGCTCCAATCACACAGACACAGCTCCAGGCGTGGGTCCTCTTTGGCTTCAGCTGCCTCCTGTCTCCCATGTCTGCTCTGCTCATCACAGCTGTTGATGGGTTCTCGCCGGCTGGCCACAGCAGACCAATACTTCCACCACACTGCTCTTACAGCTCTTGCTCTGAAGGAAAATGAAGACATCTTGGCCCTGTTGAATTTGCTGATGAAGTAATACATCAGGTATCTAGATGGAAAGCAAACCACATGAATAAAATGTGTCATCTGGGTTAGATACTAATTTATTTGCCTTAAGTTCTGGGAACAATATCTGCAGTTTTTTCCAGAGAATTCGGTTAAGTTCCATAGAAACTGAATGCTAATATGATTTCTGTAGCATGGAGGACAAATAGGAAACAGAGAAAAAATAGACTCATCAGAAATATTAGCTGCTCACTATCAAAGTATCTGACAATGCCACAAATACAATTTACAAACAGGAACATTTAGAGCCTAACTTTTCACTAAAAAGCAAATTCCCTGCTTTGTCCCTTTTAGGGGCAGGATTCAATTACACAAAAATATGCAGCAGACTTAAGGACTGCATGTAAGATTAAGATAACTGGTATTTCATGGTAAATGATTAAATTAGCTGACACAGTTTTATCCTGAACTTTGCCATTAAAACTGACATTTTTGTGCCACGCACATTGTAGGCTGCTGGTAATCTAAACTGCCTTTCTTCTTTCAAAGACTTTAAATAGCTGAAGAACTCTTGTTCTTTACTCTATTTGCAAATGTCTGGAAAATATATCTATAGTATAACAAGATGAACTAAGCACAGGACCTTTTTTTTCCTCATCTATCATACAAATACCTTGAGAAAACGGCAAGGAGGTTCCAAATGCCCAGATTAAGCTCTGCAATGTGCACTTTAATCAAGCAATTTATGTGACTCTACAGAGATGAGAACATGCTGTCCTCCTCATGGTGAGTGAAAATAAAGAAATGACAGAAGTCTCTTACTAAGAATTTAATTATTCCTAGTATACAATTTTAAACCACTCTATGTTTATTCCTCTTCTTTTCAGGCTTGCTTTTTTATGATGGCAGGAATTATGGGAATAATTTTGATATAAACCAGACGTAGAAGAGTATGGATGAAATGTTGTCAGAGCTGGTTGTAGTCACTGCCCTTCAGCTGAGTTAGCTGGGAAGGAGTAACCCAAACCCTCGGTGAAGATACTCGGTCTTCAAGCAAAGTGCAGGCAGGTGTCACTGCACACAGCAAAGACAAGGCTGGTCCGATCAGAGACATGAACTATGAGAGAAGCACAGTTCCTGAATATTGCACTGAGAGACCACCAGACTGGGTGGGACGAAAAGCCACAAAGGCTCTTCAGAAATCAAGAGAGGTGGCAGGGCGTGCAGCCAGTGCATCCCTATGAGAGGCCAAGGGTGAGTATAAGGAGTGGGCTCTGGCTGAAAGAGGTCCCACAGGCAATTGGATGAACTTATTTTATTTTTATAGCTGTTTGAATTGTCCAGTGGTCAGAAAAACAGATACTTGTCCTTTCTTTATAGATATTTAGAGTTACATAAAAGCAGTTTGTGACTCTCACAATACTTTCTCCTCATAATTAGTACTATCTAGAATACCTCAAATTTTTAGCCAGCCATGAAGTTCAAAAGAAGTAGCACTAGCAATACAAAAGCACAGGGACTAAAATACTAGTCCAGAACAGTGGTCCAGCATGTCCCCAGTATTTCAGAAACAGGATCCTTATACACCTGTGAATATGATGCAAGAGGAATGACAATTATTATTACAGACTACCTAAATGGGAGATTAATTTCTCACCCATAGACTCCAAAAGTTGAAGTTTTATGATGAAGTCATGCATAGATCATAATATACTTCTTTCTGTGCACTGGCACAAAGATAAAAGTCTCCAAACATTGACGGTAGAATTTGGAGAGGTAAAGACCTGTTTCTTTACATGAACTCTCTAACAGTAACCAAGGTTCTCTATTGGAAAAGGTAGTGGAAGCTCAACAGACACCAAAAAATTTGTGATTTTTATTCCAGAAGACAAGTTGGCCCTTTATTCTTAGTGCAGACCTATCAAAGATGTGTGCATAACAGGAATGCTATGTAATTTTGCTGTAGCAAAAGTTTGGGTACCTTGTTATCCGTGAACAGTTGTGCAAGACTTTGGACTCTTTATATCTTGGATCAGTTCTAATAAAGAAGAAGAAGAAACACAGCTTTTTACTCAGCACCTTCCCCAGCAGTTAAAACTGCAGGTTTATACAGCACCTGCACAATCTCACCATTATCACCAAAGCTTGACTTTCATTCCTGAAAACCATGATGGTCATGAAGTCAAAAAAGACCCACAAGGACAGTTTCATTGTTTGAGAACTCATGCAAATCTTGAACCTGAATGAAACTCAATCTGATTATCAAAAAATCAAACCTGTATGATGATCTCACAAACTATGTTATTCAATTAAAACTTCTCATCCCTCCTACATATTTTTTTTTGTCTTTTAAAAGAAACAGCTACCTTTACTTTCTCTTTGTATGTTTTAAGCTTTGAAAACCTTTCACAGCAGAGGTTACATGAATCATCTAGCTTTCTTATTCCAAAATGCTTCAATGATCATTCATTATTAACTGAGTAAAATGAAGGTAGCTATGATAAATTTGGTCTATCTCAAAGTACTAGAAAGGATATGAAAACATCTTGTTCATAGTGCTAACTTTTAGATGACATATGACAGTACAGGCCCAGTTTTTTCACTGTCACATACAATAAGGCTCTTAACAACCCAATCACTTGTTATTATTTTTTCCCAATTTCTAGGCACTAATAGTTTCAGCCTGCTCTGCCACTTGGCAGAAGCACATTCAAACCATATAACCATGAAAGGCCTGGATGTGGGTAACAGGAAGCCTATCAATGTCAGAGACTAGGATCCTAAAAATTGTCTAGCTGTTCTTGTAATTAATGTATGTTCTCTAAACAGTTCTACATACATTTATGCTTTGGTGAATGCTCTGGAGAGGAAATAAGTCTGTGGATGGTCTTAGATCTGTGAGTGGTATCTTTTAGAACATTTCAATAACTGGTAGTCTTTTATTAAATATACTGTAATATACTGCAGTATAACTATATAGAAAACTTGAAATGCTCCTTTTCAAGTGGCTGAACACAGGAATGAAACACAACCTAGAAAGAAGCCATTTTAACCCAGAAGAAAAAAAAAAGGAACTGGCTCATTTTAGCGAATCAAGATCCTGGATACAACTTGCTGCTTATCATTTGGCCATCTAGACAGCTGGGCTAGACTGGAGTCAGTGGGGCTACTTGTGATGTACTCCACAACTGAACATATTTGGAAAAAGCTGTTATACTAATTTACTCATTTACATCTTAAAATGCTTTCAGTTTCTCTATTGCCACAACTCAGCTTGGGTTCTCCATGGCCAGAGGGAGTCAGGCCTATATGAAAGAGAAGCAGACAGGACAGAAGTTGTGCAAAGCTGCCCATGGAGTTAATAAGAGCTTGATTCTGTACCAATGAAATCAACAGGAGTTTGGCTCTTATTTGCAATGGGAGGTGGATCAGCGTTTTATGCCAGCTGTTCCCTGCTGGGTGGGGATAATCCCTTTGAAACAAAATATTTAACTTGTTCTCACTCTGTTGTTGTAAGAAGGCTTCCCATGAAAATGCTTTCATAAGAATTAAAAGGTGTATCCCACTTTTATTTCGAAATACCTGTCCCCCAATAATATATAGTTGCTGATGCAAAAAAAAAATAAAAAAATCAAAAAACACACAAAAAAACCCCAACCAACCAAAATCCCATTCCTGCTATGAAACCATATGAATTTACAAAAACACCACAGAAATGAGTTACAGGATGGAACTGAATCACCTGTTCTGCTGGCCATAACAGCCCTTGCACTTTCCTCAGCCAGGAGATGCAGCAAGGAAACATGTTAATTCAAACAGCTGCAATTTAAGAGAGATCCCATGGGCAGAAGTAAAATAACTGAGGTCCCTGCAGGCAAACAGAAGATGACAAAAAAATCCAAGCTTCCAACAGTCATGGAGGGAGTCATGAATAACAGTGTGGGAAAAGTATAAGAGAGATGGGAGCTAAGGAAGGACAGTATTAACAACAAAATCTTGTATGTGTGTCCTCCAGCCTGGATCTGAGTACAGCATTTAGTGTCAGATGCTGTTTCTTGTGTTTTGTTTTCATGTTTACAGTGCAAATGAGGTCCTAAAACACGGCTGATGCCCAGGTTGCTCTACAGATCAGCAGCAACAGTGGCTCACTCTAGTCCCTGCATGTGTTGGTCAAGTTCAAAAAGAATGTGAAAGTTGGGCCCATTTAAACCAGCTCTCAGTTTGGTTCACTCCCTCTCACTCCTATGGCTGAGGTCCATTTGGCCGACAAACCTGGAACATAAAGTCTGCTAGATTTTATAAAGCAATGATTTAATTTAAAAGTCTCTTTCATTGCATTCTAATGGGATTTCCATAAAATATAGAGTCCTCCACAATATCCAGGGAACTTTTGTTTACACCATGAAGTGTGACACTTTTTGAAGAGCTCTAGAATACTTAAAGAGAGGAAACCTCCAGAGACGGAGCTGTTTGGCCTGGCAACCAGGAACTAAGCCTACTGTAGAGTTACATCCTCCAGAAGCAGGAAACGTATGGAATCACTTGAGCCTAAGAGACTGTGGCATTTTAATAGAATGAAAGGGGGAACTGAGAGATACAGTGACAGAGCTGGGAGCTGTAGCTGGCTGGCTGTTCCATGATGCATTCCCCTCATAGATTTTTATGACTCTCGTAGCCCTAATATTAAACACTTGACCTTTTTGTCAAATACTATTTTATATTATTAGGTTGGATGATTAGTTACTAAATATATCATCTATAGTAAACAGAAAATTGTGTAGTCTGATGCTTTTCATCTTAGACCTTTCAGGTATTGGTCCTTTGGCATTTAACATTAGAACACTGACTGCTCTTATATTAAGTCCCTTGGTAAGCAAGAAGTGCACAGCATTTTCACATAGGGCAGAGGGGTTTCTGAGGCAGCATTACCAGAGTGGAGAATGCTGTAAACATTGTGATGTCAGAGATAGCTAGGAGCCAGCTGATGCTGAACAATACACCTTAATCTACAGCCTAGGAATAAGTGCATTTGGTTTTTAAAATTCTGTAAACCAGAACTTTGCAAATGACTCTGTCCTGTGCCTCTCTCTCTGGTGAACTCTTCTATTCATCCTCTCCCCTCTCACATATAAAATGGTACTAATATTAGAATCAGAATTAATAATTTGCTTTTTTACCTCTCCCTCCCAGCATGTCATACCCTGTTTTGGGAAACCCTTCTGTAAACCACTCCCTCCCATAAATCCCACCTCAAATATTTGGATTTAAAGGTATGTGGTTACAGAAAGCATGACCCTGAATTTGTGAATATTTGTAATAGTTTTGGAAGACAAAAAAAGATCAAAAGTCTTCCTGGAACTTAAAATGGTTTTAATAGGATTAGATCAAAATGCTAGTGCAGAAACATCTATCACCCTCAGAGGACAAGCTGCGTGAAGAAGAAAAAAGAGACTTATTAGTAAACACTGCGGAGCTTATTTAGAAGAGCACCCCATGGAGTCCGTGTAACATATTTATAGTGTGCAACTTCAGCCTGGACATAGATTTATGATTTGGGTAAGTGATTCCTCATTACCAGCAAATGACAGAGCTGCTTTATTTTTCAGCAGACTGGGTCTGGTTCTGATCGCAGTCTTGAAACGTAAGACTAGTACAGCTCCAGTCATTTCTGAAGAATCATTGCTGCCTGATACCAAGGTTTCAGTTGGTCTACTGGATTTAATAAGCCAGCTGCTCTAAATCCTAGAATAGATTTCCTCTCTGTTAATACAGGATGGTACTTGTTAGCCAAGCAAAACCCAAGGACTCACCCATTTATGTGAACAGAGGATGAGCAGACTAAACTGCAGGATTTGGCCTCAAATTTGCAAAGCTGTAATTATATTTTCTTTGATTATACACAAGTGTGACGGAGGCAGCCTATGCACAAACCAGATAACATGACCTTTCTGCCTTTTAACTTCTTGCTATTAAATCAGGCATGTTTGAGAACCACAAGAATTAGAAAAAAACAGAAAAAAAACCAGCCCTTCTAAAATCACACAGTGTCTGAAAGGTTAATGAACAGTGAATCCTAGTCAGGAGCACCACCATGTTCCTATAACTGCTGTCCACTTTGGTCTTTAATAATAATAGCAAAATATTACTGAACCTGAAGATACTCCACTGCAGTAAAGCATGGCTATTTAGCAAACAAATATATTTAAAATAAACTGCTGGGAGCCTGCTGTGCTCCAGCATCTGCCAAACTGAGTTTCTCCGGTCTTCTCTCTTTCCAGATGCCCTCTGTGTTGCTTACTTCACCGCTTGGCACACGTGACAACATGAGGCTTAGGGCAGTTCCTAGTCACTGCTTCCAGGATGGGAATGAGCCAGAACTCCTCCACAGTCCTGGACAACACCAACCTGCAATGGTGGAGGTTCAGCAGCTGAGAATCTGCTCCCCAGGCATCTTACAGATATTTGCTGATCCCAGAAAGCCACAGAACAAGAAAGTCTAAGGGTTGCAGGTCCAGCAATCCCACCTGTTAGATGTTTCATTACAGAAGTGTGTGTTTAAAGCCGTAAACATTCAGTCCTTGATTACAAGCTATATCTCTACAGCATAGGACAATACTGAGAGAGCTTTTCTGGCCTAATCACAGCAATCAGCACATACCTATTTATCTGAGTGCTTTGCTCCCAGCTACTGCATGCAACTAGTGAACCTACCTGCCTGAGCTACCTTCATAGTTTGGAGAAGTTTATGTCTGCCCTAGCTGGAAATCCAAACTTCTGAAATCTTTAGGCAAAGTGACGACTAATTAAAATGCCTTTTTATAAATGGATCTTGATGTAAGTATAGTCTTTGGCCTTGTTCAGCTCCCACATCAGTAGGTGCAGAAATGGGCATGAAGCAGGAAAAGCAGTAAAGAAGAAAAGATGAAATAGAAGAGTTGTGCTACCTATAAGATATTAAATAGGGTTTCTTTTGCTGCCACTCCAACCCTTTTGTCAATGCTACTGACACAAAGGAGATAAAAAAAGGGTTAGTTAGAACACAGCAGGTTCATTTGCGCCATTAAAGAACTTGGCTTGCAACGTAAAATCACTGCTTATACCACAGCTGGCCTTGGTTCATTGACTTTGTTACATTACCTAATCTCTTTGCTAAAGAAAAGGCATCCTAATTCTATGTAATTGCAGTATTGCCTTGACTCTTGTAGTCCATGGAGCTCTTCCAGGACTACATGAGTGCAGAGCAGAGCAAGAATTTAAAAACCCCTTTTGATACTGGTGTTTAAAACAGAAAGCTATATTTGCTGAAGGCTTCTGTAATTCTCCGGACTGTTAAAAATCCACAGTGGTATATGCATAAACCAGTTTCAAAAGCATGATAATATTTGCCATCCTATCCACTTATACCCTAAATCAGCAATTTTCTAGTCTGTGTGGCTTATCAGAGAACTTCAGTAGTAGCATTTTACTGCATAAATTCCATTAGCTGTATCCATGAAAAGCTACTTCTAAAATGGTGTTACAATTATGGGTTTTTCCCAAATAGGTTCAAGTGAAATAATGGGTGTTAAACACAAAAGTCCATAGAAGGAGTTGGTAGCAAAGCTGGAAAGAATATAGCAAGAGACCTGGTACCAAGATGCAGCAGGCCAGTCCATGACAACTGCCTCAGCTCAAGCCCATTCAAATCACTGTCAATCACAAAGTAGGACAGAAAATTCTTGTCAGCAGCTAGTGGACATTAGCCAGTTATCTGTAACAAATTATGTGATTCATTCTCAGAATTGGAATTAGGAAACAACTAGATTTCACTGGATCTGTTTGTCTGCCCATGTACGCCAAAGCCTGCCATGCCTACTCTCCCTCTCCATCTATCTGAAGGATTCTGTTTCTCAGTGAACCTAACAACATTCGTCGGCTTCCTTGATGCCAAATCTGTCTCTTGAGAGTGAGGAAACTATTCCACGTAATGAGGAATTGTAGTCACCAGGCTGTCTATGACAGCCTGGTCAGAAAGAGAAATTGGCAACTTTCTCAGGCTATCCTGGGAAGTTCTGAGGGAGTGCAAAGAGAATTATAAACAATATCTGCACCTGGTGTTTGTACATGAGATTCATGATGTTTGTCTTGAGATTTTTTCAAGAGGTTGTTGTTGTTCTTTCACCAGTGGGCTGAGGGGTGTCTTTGCTTGTTAACCTGCTGACCAATACAAGTCGACCTAATGAACTCACCTATAAAAGTCGAGTTATTTTTTTAATAAAGGCTTTTTAGCTTCTTCGCCTTCTGATCTATGGAGTCTTTTGTTGTTACTACAGTGACAAGAAATCAAAATTCAGATTCCATCTCTAGAAGACCATTTCCCAGTTACACCATTTTGTTCTCATCCTGTGTAGTTTTCAAGCACAATTTACCAATTTTAATATATCTTATAACCTCCCATAGTCAATCAGACTTGTAGATGTTTACCCTCTTCTGTATTACCCAAGGACATTAAATGTTTTAGTTGGTATGGAACAAACACACAGAGATATCCGATATAAATCGTTATGACCTTCGGCCAAAACATATGTTTTAGCTGTGGGCTTGTTCTGCTATGGCTCACCATTTTTTCCATTAGCAGAAAGGATAACACAGGCTACATTTGCTGAGAAGCAGTTTTCTTATAAATTAGGCCAAAACACAGTGGCTCGGCTTCTTCATCTTGGATCTTCAGGTCTGCACTGCAACCAGACATGTCCCAGGCACCATCTGCCTGTCTGTGCAAATGTCAGCACAGTTACACCAGTGCAGCCAGGACGTCTTGAGAAAACAGTTAGTCATGCTGAGAAAGTCTAATATCCTTGGTCACAAAGTTCTGATGATAATAATAATGGTTCCATAGCTCAAAAAATGAGAACATGCATATATAAGGAAAAAATTTGACACATGGGAAGTGTAAGGTGTTATAAATACAGTTGCTGGCATTAACACAATGTGTTATATTCTAAAAAGCAAAGCATAGCAAATATGTCTTTTTAAAACACAAAAGCAAAAGCTGTGCCTTTACCCAATGATGTTTCTAAGCCATTTATGCTCAGTCCAGCTTCTGTCAGCTTATCACAAGCTGCATGTTTTCATTGCAATCTACTGCACAGCATCATTCCAGCTCAGCTGGCACCTCTTAGAAGAAAACAAGATGGATTTCACTCCTTTGCTTCACATCTACCCTACATCAATTCCTGTACATAGAACTCCCTTTCTCTCTGTGACAGTGGGATGGTGGTGGGCCAGCCTCAACACCTCACCTATCCATCTTCTTCTCTGCTCAGGCACCTGTCAGCCTTCATGTTTTTGGTGCAAAATGCACCATTTTTCAGGCCTGAACATTTCACTGGAATGGTTTATGTCTTGTTCGCCAAATATCACAGCGGGGAAAGGAGAAAAGTCAGATGGCCTTACTAATAAGGCTTTATTTTTAAAAGTCTTCCAGTGGAGCATCTGGGGCCTCCAGGACACCCACCCTGTGGTTATGTTGAAATGGTTGAGGAAGGTGAGCTAACTAGATTCTGGAGTATTTATTTTGTTTCTATTATTACAGCCGAGGCATGTGACAGACATATATAGTAATTTCAGTGCAGTTTTGTCATCACTGATAGCAGAGAATGTGACACATGAATAATACACTGATATGTTTTTCACATAAGAAGCAAAGACACTTCAAGACTGGATACCATAGAAATTGCTATTAGCAAATCTGTATACCAACCAAAGAGGGATACCAATGATACACTCCATACAAAACGGCCGGGCATTTAAGTTAATCCTGTTTGGCACAGTGCAGGTTGGAACTCCAGATGGATTTTAGCCTGGGGGAAAGACACATCTGCCTAAAGAGTAACTGCTAATACTGATGTGAGATTTTATAACTTCTTCCCCCATTTTATCAGTGGGATTTAACTTCCCTTTTTCACACAAGGGTCACATCACTTCACCTGTTCCTTTTACTGGTTGATTAAACCAACTAAGCAATTACCTGTCCCTCCTGTGATCTATTAAGGTAGGTCTCATTGAGAGACCTCTGCAGACAATCAGCTGTGCTGATTGTTCTAATTTTATAGCTCTTGAGACTCAAATTCCTAAACTACAAAAAAGTTTATTCTTCTACTTAATAATCAGATTGTAGGCTTAGATTGGTAACATTAGCAATTTTACAGCAAAGGTAGGAAATTTCTGTCATGGTATGGTTACATGACTTCATCAGACCCACATACATTCACTTCCATACTGTAATACATTATTTTAACCTAATATTGCTAATTCTTCCTGTGCTTTGCCACTACATCTGAGTCAGACCAAAGTCCAGACATGATGTCTGCTTCCTGTTGCTATTTCACATTGCTTTTGTGGCAAAATGGCTGATAGGAGAAAAGAAAGTCTTTGAAGTGTTCTGACAATTTCTGTCAAGATGATCCCAAGAGCATGGATAAATGTTTTTTTCTCTCCCAGAACTCATAGCTTAAGTACCAGAGGGTTCACTGCTGTTACTTTTCTTTTTCAAAACGCATATGAAACCACTTGAGGATATTGTGAAATGGCATAGGCTACAATGTCATCAATATCCTGATGACACCAAGCTCTACGTCTCCTTTTCATTGAAGCCATATGTTACAGCTTCCTTGTGTCTGGCAGAGATAAGACATGGATGAAAGCCAGTTGGCTGAAGCTTTCTCTAGATAAGATGAAGGTAGTATATGGATTTGGCAAGGGAAAAGTGTTTTGAGTCGACAAGTTTTCGCTCCAAAGTTGAGGGAGATTCCCATTGTCAAAATACACAAGGGACTCATTGCCTCCTACCTCATCCTAAAATCCCACTGGCAAAAGTGACCCAAATCCATGTGTTTCTTGCTAGATTTTACTCACTAGGTGCTCACTGGACTTCAGCTGACCACTCTGTGTTGGCCAGGCTCACAAGGTCAATAAAGGCTCTGTTATGCCTTTGTCATTACTTTCAGATACTGTCTAGCCTATTCATAAAGATGCCCAGTGACAAAGACCCCATGCCTTCTTGATCAACCCCACCAGACTCCTACAGGAATACCAAGTATTTACTAATGATTAACTGACATCTTTCTTACCATAATTGAAGCCTGTTGGTACTTACTTTCCTCAGGAACATATGAAAGGATTTCCTTGGTATCCTTTTCTTTGGAGCAGTGTTTCTCGTGTACTTGAAAGCCCACATTACCTTCTTTAAGACCTTTGCTTAGGTTAGACAATCCCAGATCATTCAATCTTTCCTCACAGAGCAATTATTATTTTAGACTTCTGAATAGGCTTTTTTGCTCTCTTCTCCAGCTAGACTGTATTTCTTGAAATGCAGGCCCCAAATGGAGGTCACAGTAAATCAAGGGATATTTTAAGCTTCTATTAAACATAGGTAGGCAGGAGTACCATTTCTGCTCCAGGCCCTTCTGATATGCTTACTGAGTGGAGGACCTGTGCTTGTTATCTCTTCTGCAATATGATAACATGCACTCAGCCCTCCAAACAAAACTGTGCTTAGATAGCACAGAGACACACAGGGCAATGCAAACACAATAAATTCTACTCTCATATTCCAAATTCTCAGCAACATTTGATGTTTTGGGTTAACATAAAGTTCCTCTAAGTTGTCCATCTTTTTTCCCTGCAATTCAGAGCTCTCCTCTTAACTGTTGATCCTCCCTCCCATCATACCAGTTTTTTTTAGTCCCACCATTAAGTGGAACCTTACTCCTATAGAGCATTCTGTCCTGATCCACTCTCATGTCCAATGCTGCTGATTCTTCCAAAAGCTTGAGTCTTTATGGCTCCTTTTAGTTTTTCCTTAGTCCCTGCAGAAATTTCCACTTCCCACCTTCTTCCTGCTTCTCCCAAAGGAAGAAGCAGGAAGAATTGATTTTCTCAGCCCATTGGACTAAATGACCATGAAGGTTAAAACTCTAGCACTGTCACTCATCTGGCTGGCATGGGACACTTCCCTTTGAGCTCTGCAGTGCAGCCTTTCCATGAGCCCAGCTTGACCCAACAAATTGGATATACAGACACTCGTACCTGCCTGCCACTGTAAGATGGCCCTTGGTCATGTTTGGGGAGGGACATGGGTTCCTCCATCCCAGAACACATTTCATCCTTGGAATGTGTCTCTTGACCTTTACTTCTACAGTGCTCCACGGCCACTATGGGGCCACTCTGGAAGCACAGAAGGAACCTTCTCAGAAGCTTTGACTGATACAGAGTGAGGCTACTTACTCTATTGCAAGGCAGAGGAAAATAAATTAAAAAGGACAAATAACACGTGTTCTCCATACTGTGCATGAGCTGCCAAACGCACACTGGCCTGATTACCTTGATGCCTGGCTTTCTTCAAGCCCATTGGTCAAACTCTGATTTGGGCAAAGTAGGTCTCTGTAGGCAGGCAACTGCACCTCTTGGTAAGGCTCACTACTGTGTCCAATAAAAACAGGCACTGGGAGAGTCAGAAAGTTTTTAGCAAATAAGTAAAAGGAAGAATATAATAAATTCAGTTTATAGAAGAGCAAGGAGGATGACCAAACAAGAGCCACGCTGATAATTTCTTAATTATCTGCTAAAGAGATAGGCAGTACTTATGTAAATTACATAGACTCCATGTAGCACAAAGGAGTTACTGTTCTTCCTCCTGCTCCCTTAATGAAATTTATGATTCTGCAATTTATTAAATCCTTCTCTCACATGTGGAAATAAAAAAATAAAAAATCTTCAAGACAGTTATAGAGGAGCACAAGAGGCAGCCAGCTGATGCAAACAGCATGTCAAGGTTTTATGCAGGAACTAGGAGTACTAAAAAAGGAGAACCAGATACTTGAGAAAAATTCCTGATAGTGTTGGTGTTCAGGTTAGGCTGCCCAGAGAGAGAACTAATGTGTTCTCAAATTATTACTGTGGATTTTTGGTGACTGCAGTGCCATTCATGAAGCAGTTACCTGGATCTGTCATGTGAACAGACAAGATTTCATGACTTTCTGACCAGATTTTATGGGGAATGTTGTGGGGCCCTCATGTTTCATACCCTGGAATTACAAACGGTGCAGTGACCATCTGAGTACTTAGCATATAAAATAATTTAGTATAAATAACAGCCCTGAAGAACGGCAAGCTTTGTTATCTGCACATCAGAGTATTTTTCAGTGTTTTAAGAAAAAAACCAAAAACATGTAAATATGAAGACCCTGAGGTTTCTACAGAAATCTCTGATTAAAAAGAAATGACAACAGGCTCACACTCAAGAGGAAAGGACAGTATGGCTAAGTGTAAAGAACAGCTGGGGTATATGTAATATTACTGTTATTTTTCTGTGCTTCCTCTAGGATGAACCAAAGACCTTGTTTTGCTGGATGCTGAGTGCCCTAAAGTCCCATCACACATCTCAAGAAAGAACCTCAGTGGTTTTATTGGGACCCATATCTGCACATATAACATGGCCTTTGAAGATTAAAGGATTTTTATTTTTCGCTTATATTTGCTGCCTCTTGGTTGACATGTTCCTATATGGACACTCAGTCCCCAGATAGCTGTTCCCTAATCAGGGACATCAATAACATCCTCAGAGGGAAAACTCTGGAACACCTATGAAAGTCAGAAGTGTGAGGAATACATCTCAGATGATGCAGATGCAGTAACTGCTGTGTGATCAGATAAGCAACATTGCAAGTTCATTTTTGTATGCTAAATAAAATAAAAATGTCAATATTTACACATAACCTTCAAGGCTCTTACATTTGCAGCTCTTTAGTATTCAGTGCAGACCACGTTTTCTTTAGTCCGTTACCAACAGCTTGGAAATTTAGTTAGAGGATGCAACCCAAATGTTCCTCCAAATGTTGTTTCCAAATGGTCATCTTGAAAAATGCTGTTTAAAAGGATGAAACCTTTATGTGAAGATATAAGAGCCCATGCACAGCGCAATATAAACAGCAAGGAAATCATCTGAAGATTAAAACCACTAATGATAAAGATATTACTGTTAGGCATAGTTTAATTTGTTGGTAACTAAATCACCAGAGGCTTTTTACAGCCTTCTTGGAATCTGGCTATTGTGTAGTGCACATTCAACCTCTAAGTGTACAGTGACACAAACAAATAAAAGCGATCATAACAGTTGAAATGTAGTTAGAGACACAATTGAGAACATCTGTATTGTAAGCAGAAATAAATTAGAAATACTGAAGTGTTTTGTAGCTGTGAAACTGAGGGATAAAAAAAATAACCTACAGCACCTGGATTAAGCAGTTGTAAATAATGTATAAAGGAAAAATCTCATTACCCCCTGTGTAAACTCCCCCCCAATGAAATATATTTTATGAATGTTGCATCACAGTATAAATGCGGCATTTGTTTTCCCCATAAACTTTCCATTTCATGACTATAAGATAGTTTGGATTTGGAAATAATGGCCAGTGAATGTACTGTTTGCAGGATTAGTTTCCCTCAACAAGCAGCTTTGAACTGACCTTCAGGTTTTTTTTGGGCTAAAGAGCAGGGACTTACACAGGCTTAGCAGAACTCATCTTTGTGCCTACAAAGCTGTGTCTGTGTTCTCCAGTTGCAACAGAACCGTGCTATACAAACAAATCCAAAAGGACCACTAGAGAGTATTTAGACTCTGAGCCTTGAGTGTTGTAATTGCCTGATATCAAGAAAGATCTGATGAGATTGTATTAGGCAATGACTAGATACAAATGTGGAAAGTTTTCCCTTTGTAAAAAAGGTCTTACAGGAGAGTGCTGCACGCTGCAGGATACAAAGCTTCTACTTACAGTAAAAAGAGCAAGTGCCATAGGAAAAAAAGAACTGCAATGCTTTTGTGTTTCCAATTTTCGTTTACAAATATTCACAGTTTTGTGTAAAAATCCCAGGACTGACTCCTTGCTTGTGTCAGCTTTGCTGAAGTACTCAACAAATTTATTCTAGATTTAGGCAGTGTATTATTGTCAAATCAAACCATTAGCTTTCTCCTGAAGATATCTTGATTCCTCACATATGAAAAGAGGTCAGCTTCCTGAGGATCCAGGGCACCAGTCACTGATCCCCTTGGGTGAGTTCCCCAATTATCTGTACACCTGATACAGTCACCAAGCCACAGCCTGGTGAAACAGGTGAGAATGAGAATGAAACTCCACAGAGGAAGTCAGCACCTAGAGTCAGATTGAAACCTAACAGATTACAAATTAAAAGGATAAGACCTTCCCATTGGCTGAGAGAGATAAAATGTCACAAACATTAAAACATTATAAAGTTAGGCTTGAGTCTGGAGTGCTTTCCCTTTATGATTAATGATTGGGCTCAACAAGGATGGGAAGGGCAAAGTAAAGTTCCTCTTGAACCAGCTTAAAAATGCCACAGCTAAAGAAAAAAATATAGGAACATCAATTTAAAAAAAATAACAAAACAAACCCCCTCTACTAAAATGTAAAGGTCAGGAAAGATTTGGGTGTTTTAAAATGCTGTCTTGAAGAAATTTCATAAAGGTTAAGATGTCATGTAATTTCAGAGTTATGGGCACTGGAGGGGGGTCCTTGAGTGCCAGCTATTCCTCGGGCCACTCACTGACTGTGAGCTGCAGTGACAGTGGACAGCGGGAGGCTGGCGGATCAGAAGCTTATCACTGTGCCACTGGGGAAAACCCACGTCTTGCTCCCCAAAGAAGGAAGAGCTTTGTGAATATAGATCTATCTGAGATTCAGGCAGTAGATAAAATAGAAAAACATGCCTTAAATATAAGGGTCTAATTTAAGTTGTCAAGAACAAACATACTCAGCATTCAGGCTCTCCAGCTCAGTTCACTGTGCCTGGGAGGAGCAGGAGGCACGGGAGGCATGTTACAATGAGCCCAAGGAGCTCCTGGTGGCAGCCTACCCTGCACAGTTCAATGGCTCCAAACAGCATGTGGATTCCTTGTGGTTCGAACTCCCTGAGGGCACACAGGCAGGCAGGACAGAACAGGAGCTGTAATGCTGCCTTTTCCAGGTGTTACAGATGAGAGCAGGAAGACCAGTATGACTGGGGAAGAGCTTGGAGGGCAAGATTTCCTCCACCTGCACGCTGCCATGCCCACTTGGCAGTTGTTAGGCCAGCTCCCTCCTCCGGCAGGCTCCTGTGCCCTGATCACTGACCTGGCCCTGCTGCCTCACCCATCTCATTCTCCAGGTCCCCCTCTCTCCTCTAGTCTTTAGTTCTCTCATACATCATTGCTGTTTTGTATGGACTACAACTATTGAAAAAAATCCAGACTTGGTGGCTTGAACTTTTTTCTCACTCTCATCTTCAAGATTTTCAAACTCGAGTCTGCATCAGTGGAGTAAGAGCTACCTTTCTCTGCTTCAAATATCCCCTGTCTCATCTCCCCCCTTCAGGTTCCCTCTGACAGGCCATTTTACCTTGCTTTCTGCTTTTGGCACGCTGGCTACCCTAGTGATTTTGCATATTCTTTGACAGCAACGGGGAGGAAAAAGCCTGGGATTGCTACCCAAGGATCCTAGATGAGAACTGTGGATGTAGGGAAAGCAGAACATCTACCTCTATCTCTTGACAAGTGAAACCTATTTCAAAATGACGCGAATTTCACTCACAGACAAAAGGTGAACTATGAAAAGGTGAACTATTTGCTCTTAATGACCAAATGATTGCTACACAAAGGCTGTAAAATAACAGAGAGAGAAGATCTTAGGAAATCTATACCGGTTCTGGACAAATGTTACATGGAGGGTAAAATTCTGCAAATGTCAATTATTTCATGAACAGAAATAAAAGAATGTTGTCATCAAAATATCATCAAAATCCTTTATCATCACATATGGATGGTACTGTTCCAATTGAAGGCGTAATGAATAAAACGATCTTGAGTTATGTTAGAACTTAACCTCTTTTGCCTGTGTCTCCTTTTGCTCTATTTTGTCCTTTTCTATATCCATCTGTTTCACACTGCAAGCTCCCTGTGGCAGCTACCATGAGGCCTGATTTTCAGCCCTCTCTCTGGCAGTTTTGCACCGCTCAAGACAGCAGAAGGAAAAACAGGTCTGTTGCCCTGAGAACTCCTTGGATTGCTAGGTTTTGCTCAAATATTTCTTACCCTGCAAAGGGAATATAGTAAGGACAGGACAAGACACAGCTTCAGAAACCTGGCTGCCGCCCCAAAATGGGGAGAAATGTAGCTTAGTTTAGTTTTCTCAGCCCTTACTCAGTCAGATACTATGTGTAGCAGGGTACGGCCACAGGTATGTGCAGCAGAGTGTACTGTGGGTTTCACCACTTGCCTTTTTTACTCTTTCAAGAATGACATGCAAAATTACAGTGCTGTATAAATAGTTACTGTAATAAATAATAATAATGGCAGCAAAACTTCCCCCAGTGTTGTGTTTCACTTTCTTTGGTTTACATAAGTGCCTTGTTTCTCAGAAACATCCTCCAAAAGTTGCTATTTTTTCTGCCAGACTAATACATACAATTATTTCTGTGAAAAACTGAAATACTGTGCTTTAGATAGCAAAACAAGATGTTAGCCCAGTAAGTTTAGATACAGCAGAAATGCAATTAACTGATTATTATTCTTTATAGAAAATTAATGCATCCTTATTATTCTTGGAGAAAACTGAAAAACTGCATAGTTAAAATGATTCTTCACTCGGCAAACAAAGCAAAGACACTTTCTTCTGTCCACTGTATATGTCTGGGTGGACAAAGACAGAAACCCCAGGCTCACGTGCATAGGCGAAGCAGCTCCCAGCATGGCCTCCCCTTGTCCTCACCCTCTGAGCACACACCGTGCATCCCAAGTCTCCCAGCTGCTGGCTCACATAAGTCTAGTTTTATTTATCTTTTCCCTCAATACAGAAAATGTATTTGAACACATTTGTATTTTCCCCCTCTGTCAGAGACACAGATGTGTATGTATACATATGCATGCACATGCAAAACATTCACACCTACCATGCTCTTGAGTTTAGCATCAAAATGATGTTAAAACACATTATTAGGGCATATTTTTCTTTCTAAAACTGGCTAGATTTTCCCATAACAGCTGCACTCTAGATTTTAATTAAATAATACCAGTTGTGCCTTATTTAACTAAGCCAGCACATCTTCCTTATGTTTGGGAATACTAACTTTATGATTTTATGTTTTTTTCTAATGATTAGGTTTGTATATCTGTAGCACTCTATAGCTAAGAAAACCTTCAAGTGAGTGTAACAATTCATATGCAAGGAAGGGGCATTTTTTTTGGCTAGGGCAAATCTTGGCCACATTTTTAGCAGGCTTAATTTAAGCCAACAAATTTGTTCCTGAAAAACAAATATGGGTGCAGTCAAAATCCTTGTGGCTTTGGTTCTCTGATTTGCTGCTGCAAACCTACAGACAACAAGCTGAAGGTCATCTTCCTAGGCATGTTCCCCTTAGACCATAAAATCTATTAGTATTTGGAGTCATCATCTCTGTTGCTGACGCTACTTAATCAAAGAGGGGTTTTACGTAAATTGAGTATCTACAGTGTTTGAATATACTGATAAAAGAAATAAAAATTGTAATGGATCCCATACCCATTCAGAAGGTCAGCATCTGCAAAACATCCTACAAAGGAACCAAAATAAAGGTGTATTATCAGCTTTGATATCTATGGGAAAGTTCTTGTACAAGTGGAAGATGGAGGGAGGCTGAATAACTCCTTCCTTCTGATAAATATTGTAATAGTTTTTACTTCATGGTTTTTACCTGGGAAATGCATCTCTTGATACATTTGCCTCACAGAAACTACTGGTTACCAATGCAAAAGCCCATTGAGAACAGGAACAGAAAACTGTTTGACAAAAATGTTCTTTTAAAGAGTAAGAACTCTCCTCAGCTTTAACACAGTGAAGACCTTGCTCCTGAAAAGGAGAGTCACAGAGTGACTGCTGACACAGCAGAGGTTTGGAACCTGGCCCTGTGAGGTGCACCTCTCCTATATAACTGCCTACCAAGCTCCATCACCAATGACCATCAAGTCAGTTGAGATCCTTATGCTGAGCAGGAAATATTACCTGTAAAATCAGCTTAAGGGGGAACACATCTTGAAAGCTGTTCAAGCAGGTGGGACTAGCCCAACTATGTGCTGGTGTGATTTATAACAAGAAAAGCAGGGTGCACTTTCTGTGGAACTTTATTACTCCCTTGTCCTTGGAGGCAGTAAATGAATTCTCTTTGATAATTGTCATATACACCTCTATAGGAAGAAACGGAGCATGCAGAGCGTGCTACCCACAAGTGCAGGGTGGAAACAGCCTCCTGCTTGGGCTGGGGGAGGCAGTGGAGAATGGAAGTTATTATGTAAAAACAGGTACCTGCAAGAGCAGCCATAAGTCTGTAACTTTAAGACAAATAAATATATTTGCATCTACAGGGAAGAAGTCTGCCATATCTGAAAAAGCTGTAAAGATTTTCTCAGCCATCACACAATTTGTCTCCATGATACTTTGCTTCCAGTGTCATGTACATTACATCCTATCTGTCATCGGAGTCAATCTCAGCTGCTGCTTGACATGGCTCTAATCAAGACAGATACAAACCCCAGTAACAAAGGTATTGTTGCCCCCAAAGCAAAGCTGACACAATTGAATGGTATGTTTATTTAAATAGCTCATATCTGTCCTGTTAGCACATTCCAAATCAAAGTCCACATTGTTTATTTTAAAGTGAATTTTGGTGTCCTGCTCTCCTTTGTTTACGAATGTCTGTGTTTCTGACAGCTGATAAAGGGCATGCTGAAGACTTACAGTATCCACAGCTGGTTGTGTGGTGCAATGGGACTTTCCCCACATAAGTTTGCTCTATGTGCCTCAGCCATAGAGAAAACTCCCCAGTGAGAGCTGAGTCTCATGGTGAGGACAGCTTGGCTTGCCCTCTATTGGTTTTTCTTTCACTGTAGGGAAATTGCTGTATGTCAAAGCCTAGCAAAAGTGACTCTGGAACAGCTCAGGTGGACTCTAAGGGAACAAAAGTGGCACTGGCTTCAGTGTGCCTCATGCCCAGTGCAGTTTCCATGCCCATTAACTCTGATACCCGGCAAAATGGTCACATGGTGTTAAGTAGGAGTAAAATTTTACGTTCCATTTAGGCTGTTTATTTATACGTGAATAATTCCACTGCCTTGGTACTGCTCTGACTCTGAAGAGAGTCAGTCTACAGACTCCTGCTTTTGCAAGTCCAAATTCTATCTCCTTTGGCAGGATGCTGTCTGTACACCAACTGGAAAGGAAGAAGGACAGATGGAAAAGAGTCCATGAAGTGAAATACCCAGAATCTTTGGCTCCAAGTCAGAAATGTATCTGTTTTGGCTATCTTTGGTCAATTTGCTTTGCACTTTCGCAGTAGTGGCATGGCATTGGGATCTATATTGTCCAAGAACTTCACATTTTTTCTTGATGACGACAAACTTGGTTGTGAGATGGCCTGGGCAGCATCATATTCTCTTTCAGCTGTACACATGCCAAGAAGGAGCACTACACATTTGTAATGCTTAAACATTGTATCACATTACCTTTCAGTTTACAGAAATCCTCGCCAAGACTATCAAAGCCAGGGTGGAGAAATAAATAAGTGAGCTATCTGCAGGTAAGGACTGCACAGGAAGTGTTCTGGTATAATTCTTGACTACTCCCAACCACCCAGGGTTAAAGTATGTTTGGGCATGTGTCATATACTCCAGTAACTTCCAGCTCTTGCTTGGTAAGTAAGATTCAGGTTCTTTGTCTTTACACTGCGAAACAATCACTTATACATCTAACAAATGGTATAATTGGATAAGTAGGCACCTGTTAGTCATATGACCTGACAAAAGGTAAGGAAAAAATAGAAAGACATGCAGTAAAAAAAAGCCCAAAAGAGAATGAAAGAAATGTGCCAAGAGAAAATATGACACACATACTTTATACATGTTTAATTTCTGTTGTCTTGGTTGGAAAACAGCTGCAGGTGTCCTCTAATTATATCACCATTTTCACAAATATCAACTGTCATATTTAATTTGTTACATTTACCATCCAGCCTCCTCAAACAGCGCACTTCTTTCATTACACATTTAGTGCCAGAGTTTCTAACATTCAAGCTAACTTTCAAGCAAGTCAATTAATGCATTATTTACAAGTGAAATGTTATTAAAAACAGATTCTTAATTTACTAATGATTTAGTAGACCCCAGGCAGTATCCCAATTTGTTTTTATTGAAATTGGAAGAACATTTAGAACAAAGGGGAAAATAATGTCAAGGATATTTTGGCCTATTTGTCTGTGCTGTACTTTCTGTGGTATTATGTCTACCCCTACATCTTCCCTCCCTCTTTTTTATATTGTATTTTTAATACATAACCTAACCAGTTGCAGCATGACTGAGGGGAAAGGTCTATGAAAAATGAAAAACAGCACAAACACTATTGTGAGTTTTGTTTTTAAAAAGCACCAGGCAGTCTGGAATGACTCAATACACATGTTCACCATACAATACAGCATATTTTGATTTACAGCGCTGTTCTAGCAGCACAGCAGGTTAAGAAGGTTAGAAGTCAAGGGAAATTAAATGTTATTAGCATTCCACCATTGTTGTTCTGTACAAAAGTGAGTATGTAACTTTTCAAATGCGTTTTTAAACTCAAATTTGTTTCTGAGGCTTTTAGCTTGTCAGAAACTTCTATGAGCACATGTGTGTTTCTTTGTACTTTTCCTTTTTTTGCTCCTTTTACTATCTGTACCCATTCAGGATGTTCATTACAGAATAATTCCACTCCTACCGTCTCTCTTTGCCAAACTGCCACTACCTGCAATACTGCTAATAAAAATACTGCTGTTGTCATTAAAATGTTGACATTGACTTTTAAGGCCACTTAATAACAGGAAATATCTGTGATTCAGTGGCAATTCTAATCAAACACTAAGCATCATCATTTGAACAGTGACTGAGATAGCTTCAAGATATTTCTTTGTGTTTGTTTTGTGCAGGAATAAATGAAACCAAAGCAGGAATTCATGATTGGAATATGTTTTACTCCCATGGGGTGGCTTACCAGCCACAGATATACCCAAACCACGTGGCTTCAATTTGGTTTTAAGGGCAGGGTGAGGGATGCTTGTTTCAGGACTCTGGCACTCCCATGTATGGGAACACCTAACTCAGACCCAGGTGTGGACACCTTCACTGGGTGGGTATGGAGGCTGGGACAAGGAATGTCTAATTTAGGCATAGAAGCTCCAACAGTCTTGGTGAGGAAATGGGGAGGCTAACAGGTGCTTCCTGTACAGATAGGGGCCCCAGATCTTCTTGTTTCTATGCACGTAAAGGCTGCATCAGAAGAAAGTTTGTGGGCAAAATACCACCACACCTAACTAAATGAGAGCCAACCCAGACAAGTCTACACCCCCACTACCTCTTCTAA
This sequence comes from Bombycilla garrulus, assembly GCA_013400315.1. Lineage (NCBI taxonomy): Eukaryota > Metazoa > Chordata > Aves > Passeriformes > Bombycillidae > Bombycilla > Bombycilla garrulus. The sequence goes on from VXBU01012171.1 coordinate 1,284,937, forward strand.
AGTGATGAGAGGCAAAGCTGAAGCCTCTTTGTGCCTCAGACTGTTATTTGTAAAACAGAGATAACACTGCTCTTGTACCTTGCAAAGCTGATACAAAGATAAATTCAGTAATTATCTGGGACTATCTCCTTTATGATGGCAACAGTAATCACACAGATCAGACTTATGGATCTGTACCTTTTACTACTAACCAACCCCTGATGTATTTGGAGGACCTCCTGTAGGTGACAGCTTCTTAGGGTTGGGTGTGAAGTCAGATGTACCAGGCTGGCCATGAAGTCACCCCTTACTGGTGGTGCCACAAAAGCTGCAATCCTTGCCCTGGCACCAAGCACCTCTGGTTCCTGTAGGTTACTGGGTGCCTAACACAGCACCAGTTTCAATGTACAGGGAGCCAGGCTGGTCGTGTGCTGCCCTCATGAATGTCTTGAGGCCAAGTCTTCTGCTGCCTTGGTCCCTGGCCGCTTGAGGCTCATTTTTGCTGAAGGGTCCTGCAAAGCTTCAGCAATCATCAGAGCTTTGACCCATGTCTACCTCCCTGACATTCAGTGCCGACCCAACTCACCTCCTGTGGCCGGATCCGAGCAGGGTCAAGAGCCTCCAGCCAGCATGAGCCCAGCTAGCTTAGCTTAGGTACAGGAGGCAAGGGCTCTAGGTTTAAAAGCTTCTGTTCTCACTTCTGCTGATGAGCTGTTGTACTGGATCATTGCTAAAGAAGTCATCAGAAAGTTTCAGACTTTGCAAACTAATGCTGTGTTTATTCAACTTTCCAATCATTCCTCTCTACTATCTGTGTTTCACATACCGTGAAACTGCACTACACTGTGCAATTGAATTAGTTGTACAGTGACTCAAAGGCATTAAACAATGACTTTGATATTTTAAGTACTGTCTAGGAGGGATTTTTAATTCCTTCCTCATAATGAAACAAGAAACACATGAAAAAAACCCCACAGTTACACAAGCCTGAAACATTGATTTTCTTTTCCATCCTGGGTAGACCCCTCTGACACAAGAGAACAAAAAATATCCTTAAAGTCTTCGGCTTGTTTAGTAGCAGAACAAAAATAAAACAAGCATTGAGACACAATTCTAGTGTCATTCAGTAACACAAGAAATAAGTCCCTGTTATTAATGCACCTTCTAAGTTCACAGCTTGTACTCAGGAAGCAAACCCTATGGGAAGTTTCCAGATACTATTGAGTCTAAGGGTGGACATGTCTATCCTCCTCCAGCTGCAGATAGATCTGCTGAAATGGCCAGTGCCCCAGATATGGGGTTGGTTAGCAAAGCCCTGGTATTTGAACTGTTCAGAGTGAACCTATTGTGATTGTGACAGGTTAGGGACCGGCCATGCAAAGAGCTTAGCTGGCAACTTAGAAGGAGATGCTAAGTTTTGGCAAAGAAGTCATGACAAGCTGCTGGAAGGGAGACCCACTGCTGGCACAAGGACAGTCAGAACAGGATCCACACAGAACATCAATCCCCCGCTGGTATCCCTGGAAAGCTGGGGAGAGGAAAAAGAAGAGACAGCTGTGCTTGGAGTCACTTGGCCAGCAGGACCCAAGAGTGGCACTGAAGCAAATGGCTGCTGTGTGGAACAGGGCCTGAGGCGGCCCCAAAGGGCGCTGCCACCTCATGCACAGCAAGAGCATCAGCTGTCACTACGGCACAAACAACTCTGAAGGACAATAAGTTCAGCCACTGACAAAAGACTCTCCAGCCTGCTTCTTACTGGAGGTGGAAGTGGGGGCAGAAAGAGGAAAAAATGAGTGAAAAAATGCTGTGAAACTACTGGCATTAGCTGCTAAGAGCACAAGGCCAGGCACCTAAGTGATGACTCACATTTGACAATAAATACATGAATAGTTGTTGAAAGTGTGTTTGACTTTCACAAGGGAGTTTAAGCAAATATTTGTTTGTTCATTAGTCTTGAGCAACACTTTTATGGCAGGAGATTCATTAAACCTTAACATATATCTGAAAGAGAGATGTTTGGTTGTCTTACAGATTAAGACACAAAGCAATGCACACTGTTTACACAGAATGGCCTTGAAATACCTGTATTGGAATGAGATACAGTTATTAGACACTGGCACTGTGAATCTTCATTCTGTCGAAGGTTAGTTGGGATGTCATCTCTGCCAGGTCAGCTTTAAAGGGCCCATTTCTGCTTGTGTGTCTGCATTGACTTTCAGCTTTTCTGACCAGTCTTAAAAAACTGATGAATGAAATCTGCTTCATGAATTAAATTATACCTGTGTATGACAAAGCCATTGCCTGTTACAGATGGTGCTGTAGGGTGTCTACAACTACTAACAAACACCTCAGGACAGATCACAGCACAGACAGTTCTGTCCTGCATTAGGAAAATATAATTTGAATAGGAAATCCCTTTGCCAAATATCCTGAGGTGACAGCACCACAGCCACAACAATTTTTGTGTTAAAAGATTGCCATGGTATCCGAGGGCGTGGACAAGAAGCATACATCAACTTCTGCAAAGTGTCTGTGTGTGGGCAAGGCTTGTCCCTACAGCCCTTTTGTGCTCACTGGAGCCTGGGCCAGCTGCTTGCTGGTGGGCTGTGCTCGGGTCACTTGTTGAGCTCTGACTCAGGACTTGTTACAGCAGCTAGAAATGAGGAAGACCCGTCATGCCTCTTCTGGTGCTTGCAGGAGACATTTATAAGAGCTCCCTCCTTTAGAGGTACTGTATACTATTTATGCTATATGCATTCCAGCAAAAAATGAAGTTGGATCTTCAATCTGCAAAGTAGATTGGGAAGTTATCATGACCAAATCCTCAGTGATGTAACACTGACTGTAGAATAACTATCCTGATTTATACCTATCAAAAGATAACTATTCTCAAGTGAGCAAGTTATGCTTTGCCTCCTCTCTCTGGCTGTTTTTTTTTCCTGTGAGCAGAGCTGCACAGTGTAATGTTAGATGTGATGAGGGTCAGCAATAACATAATCACAGATCTGAGGTCTCCAATTTATGCACCTCTGTGTCTTCACCTCATCTCACCAAATGATAACATAAAAGGTTACGATGTGCAAAGCAAAAAGCCCCAGTTGTTAACTTCCTGAACTTGAAAATATTACATTCCTAAAATTATTGCAAGCACAACACACTTGACATCCTATACAGATGATGTGAATGGAAGACGGCATGCAAATTTTTCACAATATAGTGGCATTTAAATAATAAAAGCCTTATGTATACATTTGTTCTGACAATGAAACCTGTACATTACTTGACTTGGTGTAATTCATATCACTATTTCAGATGTGACACTGAAGAAAACTTCTGTTTGGGGGGAAATGGTGACCAATATCTTTCAATTTCCCTATGCATCCATGGCAGTGAAGAAACTGAAGCCACTGAATATAGACTGACATTATCTTCTACTTCCCTCTGCTTTTCTAGATAGAAAACATTCAAAATCTGTCCATGATGAGCATGTTTTCCTGCAATCTCAGTGTGGGCAAAGCTGGTGCAGAAGAGAGATCTGACCAGACTTTATGTCCTGCTGACTTCACTCCCATTACAACTTAGGGTGCTCACAAACCCTGTGGTGAGAAACTGAAAAAAATTTTATAGAATAAAAATTGTTGGCATGAGAGAATTTCTAGGTGGTCTCAAAGAGATGCTCAATCTAGTAGAACTTATTGTGGGAGCACAGAAGAAACTTACTCTGAAAGCTGACGACATCAGTCAGGCACTTTGCTTCCCTTCAGGGCTGTGTTACAAGGACCATTCATAATAGGCCAGACTAACTTCAGCAGGCTTCGGACTGCGATTTTTTTGTATTACAGCTGCTAGTGCTAATGTTATAGCTTAGAAAGCACAGAGAACGATATATTGTACTTAGAAAAGAGGAAAAAGAGGAGTTTTCCATTTTCCACACTTGAATACAGCTGCAATTTGTGCAAGTTTCAGAAAAATAAACCATCCTGAAGAGAATTTCTGCTCATTAAAGGAATAATAACAACCTATTGTATTCCTGTTTTTCCCCTCTCTTGCTTCTTGCTACATGCAGCTCCATGTCCCTGAACATCTTCCTTTGAAGATCTGACTCTTCCTCCTTGATGATATTCCCCCTGCCTCAAACTTTCTCCAGAGGTGGGCCAAAGGCAGGCTAAAGAACTGAATAATCCTGAATTTGGCACTGGCCATTTCTGTTTGCTCTTGCAAACATGACAACCAACTCCACGGCTCAGTAAGTTCGACCCTTAACTCTGCATTTCCTGACTGGACAAGAATCTTCTCTGCCTTGAATGGTATTGCTGTAGATATTCAATACCTGTGGCACTCTTTCCTCAGACCCCTTCATGCTCACCAGTTAAACCTTTTAGATGCTCATACATGAATTCTACACAGAGCTGCAAAATCTTAAGATAAAAAAATTTCACACTTGTTCCTAGTTGGCATTTGGTAGGTGAGCGGATAACCTTCTCATTGCCCTGGCACCAGGGAAAACTGGGATTTGGGTTGGGAGAAATAAGAGTGGTATAGGTGAACACTGCAAAGAGACGGTCCTGCTTGGCAGGACTGAACTCAATTTATTGTGCAGTTATGAGAAAAAGGAGTAGAGTGGCTTTTAGGAAAAGCATAAAACTGGGAAAAGAGGGCAGCTCAGAAAAATGAAGATGCTTCCTGAAGGAAGGTGAGCCCAAACTGAAGAGTTTAGATGAAAATCTGAAATTCTTAAAATTTGAGAGTATTTGGATATTAGATGTCTGTCTCATCATTGCTTTCCTGCCTCAACATATACTGATGTCTCCTAAAAACTAGTTCAGCTGGGCCTTGCTAGAAGCAGATACTCAAATGCACAGTTAAAAGCTGAAATGGCAACATTGAGAACCAGCATGAGGAGCTTGCAGGCACGTCTCAACAGGGAATGGCACAGGGTCTTAGCAAGCCTGAATCCTGTGAAGGATTGTAGGAGGGCAAGCTGTGAGACGGTCAGGCACTGTACCAAGTTAACTCTGCTACACCCACTTTGAAACTCAAGAATAAGGGACTAATAGCTGAACAGGGGATCTCGGTCATCCCAACAGGGGAGTGGTCTCCACTGGCCTGTCATTCTTTTTTTCTCTTTGGTTTTGTTGCCATTTAGTATTTAAACAGGTGGCATTTGAGCAGAATCAGTTTCTCCAAACACTGCACCTTATATATTGTGTACAAAAAAAGTTATTTCAAGGGCTGTGTTGCTATGTGATTGCAGAAACAGCAGTGCAGGGAGAAATGTCACCAATAAGAGCCTTTTGAAAATAGAAAACATTTAGCTGTTGTGAGATTACTTTTTCTGTTTCCATTGTTTAGAAACATATAAAACGGCTGTAGTTCATATCTGCACTTTTGATAGGCTGTGTGACTCACACTGTGATTACACCAGAAATACCAGTGAGGGAAAATATACATAACCCATGGTTAGGATTAAATGTGAGTTGCAAATAATCAGTGTTTACAGCACATTTAACCTGGGTGCAGTACAGTTTGTTCAGATTTTATTTAAGTCTGAATATCCAGTGTTGTGTTTGGAGCAGTAAGTGCACCACTGACATGAGCAAGGACAGGACTTTTGCTGCTGAATGCCAAACAGAGTTTTGCTGAGTTCAAAACCCTGTAAGTTCACAAAACAAGTAGTGTTTCTTGCCATAATTAAACTGCAAAAAGCATTTGCTTAAAAAAAAAAAAAGTTTTAATTACAATTGGCGTTTCTAATCCCAGTGCTGGAGGCGGTTGTCTTACTGAAAATTGATGTCCTTTATGGCATTGGCAATAGACAAATCCAGTGGAAAAGCCCGTAAACAAGTTTCTAGGCAAATTTAATATTGGTTTAACCACTGGAGAAAGCATTTTGGTTGTTACCCTATTATTAAAAGAGGTTGGAAATGTATTCACACACTCTCCTTTGCTGAGTTAATTGTCATATGGTTGGCATCATAGGCAACATCATTTTTCAGCAACATGGCCACCTCCAGCACTAAACACACAAATGCCAATTTTATCTGAAAACCACTTTTTGGTTCTACTACACAGAAAAACATTTTGCAGTTTATTTGTGATGACAGACAATTCTCTTTTTAAGAACAATGGAACTATTGGTCTGAGTAAAAGAAATGAAGCTGGGAACTGTCTTTTAAACTCCATGTGAATTGTCAAATAGACTGATGAGCAAACGCTGTTAGGCAAATTCTGGCCCTATTTGAAGGCATGAATATTAGGAACTCACTCTGTGCCACACATCAAAGAACCTGTGCCTGGGTAGGGCTTGCCAGCTCTGAAAGTACATACATGAACGCTGTGGCTAAACTGTGCTGCCCTGCTGCCCTCAGCTTTGGCCCCAGAGGTGGCTCCCAGCAGTCTGCACATGAAGCACCATAGATGCCAACCCTGAGTAAAACCATTTCCATTGCCCAAAGTCCTGAAAAAGGGTCTGAGTAAAAGGCCTTGAACCTATGAATACATTCAATATGCAGACAATATTAAAGAAAATACTGTTAGGACTTTTGCAGTATCCAGCTGTGGGATCTTAGGTGTTTACCAGAATAAAGATACGTGACAATTTTCATCTTACATTTAAAACATTCTTCCCCATGCCAGAGATCTAATCAGGACAGAAATGAATAAAATGTCATGCAATACATTAGATACATATGCAGCTGATACAGCCTGACTGTTTAGTTAGCTAGGGTGAAGACGTTTAGGTGTAGGAAGACTTCTCCAGCGCTTGTGCTGTTGCTGTCTCCAAAAAAAAGGACAGAACTGGAGCTGCATTCAGTGTGGGACAGAGCCCAGTGTGCCCTGCGGGGGGGACGAGCAGAGCCTTAATGACATGATATGTTCTCCACTTAACTTTTGTATCTGGAGGCTGTTATTTGATCTTTGGCTATCAATTTAAAAAATACAGAGATTTTGAGCAAAATTATTATTGTCTTTTATACTCACTACTGGGTCAAAGGTAGGTAATCGGCATGGTTTGGCCTCACCCATTGGGTGTAACATAAAACATGCAGTATAAATATATGAATATTTTTGAACAAATTTGTTGACATAGTGCTCTCACAAATTAAGAAGCAATATCTGTACTAATCATAATTCCTGAAGAGCACATTACCAAATGAGACTCACATGTAGGGTTTCATCCAATCTAGCAATGAAACTGATTGTACCTGAGTTACCTGGCCAGTAAGGGCTGAGCAATCGGATAATGTGATGGATTAACATTTCTTAGAAGCTATTTGGCTAAATAAATGTAAATGGCAGAAAGACAAAAGGCAAAGTGATCAGCCCATAGACATCCTATGCTCTCTGAGATAAACAGATTACTCATAGACCAGTTGCAATCTCACTGCTGATCTTGGCTGTATTTGGACCAGTACAGTAGCCTAAAACTGACTTACTTTAGGAAAAAACGGAGAGGTGAGGCCTTTTTGTCCTGTTACCATTTCCCTGAGACAACATTCTCCTTTTTAAGTGTTTTGTATATGTTTTAACAGAAGGGTGGTGCCTAGATTCTAGCATACAGAAACAGTTTTATAGTAACATAGAGAAAAAAAACAAAAAAAACCCCATACATAAGGAAGCTTCCAAAAATCACTGTTAATTTCAATATTGCAAAAACCAGGTTAAGGTGTACCCTTGGCTGATGTTAAAAGGTAACACTTTGCAAGATAATCTCTTTTACATCTTTTAAACATCTCAATTTACACACTTCACATACTTTTGTGGATTGCTGCAAACACTGTATTTTCTGCCCAGATTTCCAACAGAGTTTGTCTACAGAGTGGCTAACCTGGACCTGAAACAACTCCTTGCTACATACATTTGAACTTCATTGTTCAAGTGAATTTAACTGGATTAAGCATGGCCTGCAAATTGTTTGTGGGGGTGGTTCTGCTGCCAGGGGACTGCCAACTGCAGTGAGGGTCATGGTGCCTCTCCCTAGACTCTTGGAGACAATTTACACTATGTCAACCCCAGAAAGACTCACACACGGTCTGCATGATAAGCCATACAGGTTGTTTGATAAATGGATAACATGGTTATGCTATGGTAAATTATATACTGCTTCCAAGGACAGAAGAAATTCTGTAAGAAATTCTTTCACTTTTCTTTTTCTTCTTTTCTATTTTATGTGATTTACTTTCTCTTTTTTTTGCCCCAGTTCATCCTGTGATCCTGTTCTTACAGAGCTTTAGGATCCCTTATTTCTCTGGATTCCATTATTTTTTGGCTTGTTTTGTACATAATTTATTGAAATCTTTATACTTGAAAGTATATAAAGCAGCTTTTAGGCCTTTGGGTGGTTCTTCACTATGACTTTGGGAGCAAAATAGTCTCACAGAGATGTCACTAGCTGTACCTCACTTAATACCTCCACCCGACCTCCAGGTATCTTCATTTTGTATCTTGTTTAGTGGTATTTCTATGTGGTATTTATATGGTGTTTATATAGGCCAACTGTATGAAGTTCAACAAGGCAAAGTTCTGGGTCTTGCACCCGAGTCACAACGGCCCATCTGAACATGAGCCAGCTGTGCCCAGGTGGCCAAGAAGGCCAATGGCCTCGTGGCCTGTATCAGCAATGGTGTGGCCAGCAGGACCAGGGCAGGGATTGTCCCTCCTGTGCTCAGCACTGGTGAGGCCACACCTCAAGTGCTGTGCCCAGTTCTGGGGCCCTCATGACAAGAAAGACATTGAGGGGCTGGAGCGAGTCCAGAGAAGGGCAGTGGAGTTGGGGAAGGGTCTGGAGAGTGCTTCTTATGAGGAGTGCCTGAGGAAGTTGGGGTTGTTTAGCCTGGAGATTAAAGGAGGCCCAAAAGGTGACTTTACTGCTCTCTACAGCTGCCTGAAAGGTGGCTGCAATGAGGTGGGGGGGTCAGCCTCCTCTGCTAGGCAACAAGTGAGAGGACCAGAGGAAAAGGCCTCAAGTTGCACCAGGGAAAGTTTAAACTGGAAATTAGGAATTATTTTTCTATTGAAAGGGTGGTCAGGCACTGGAATGGGATTCCCAGGGAAGTGATGGAATCATCGTCTCTGGAAGTGTTCAAAACACATGTGGATGTCGCACTTGGGATATGGTATACTGGTGAACACAGTGGTGCTGGGTTAATGGTTGGACTCAATGATCTCAGAGGTCTTTTCCAAACTTAATGAATCTATAATTCAAAGGCATAAATGCTTTTTTTTTGGGAGATCTGACAGCTTTTTGCTTAGAGATGTGTGACAGCTCAAAGGGAAAGCAACGGAAAATCATGCATTAATCCCTTGGGGAAAGCCTGCTCACCAGGCTCTGAAACAAAAACTATGGCACAGTCTGGCTTATTAAGAAGCACAAGGAATAAATCTGACAATAACTTTAAACTCCTTCATATTTACTAAGGAAAGTGGCAGGTGTAGTAATAACTGTTCTTCTAAGTAGAAGACATAGCTCATATAGCTCATTGTATTAAGGAATATAAACTCATTATCAAAATCAACCAATATGCTTTTAAAACAAAACTAGGTAAAGTCTGATACTGACAGAACAGAGTCCCTCCACTTGTCCCACAGGGGAATTGTGGCAGCAGAGAGTGTAAGGCAATTGATGGCCAGAATAAAACCCAAACCCACTCCATCTACTGGTCCATGATGAACACTGCCAACTTTGGGAGCCCCTCACACCACCCCTCCTACACAGAGCAATTGCTGTTCATGAAACAACCTATGGCAAGATTTCTGAGGCACCCATTCTGCTCAGAAAAGGGATTTGCATGGTCTGCAGCCCCCTGACACTGCCACGCTGCCTCTGGTACAGCACATGGAACATGCTGAGTTTGTCATTTCTGTCTAGAATCAGAAGTGTCCACAAAGTCTGCCAAAAGAAAAACAAAAGTTTGCAAAGCCTGGGGAGAGTGGAAGTTTATATGAATCACATCTTCATTTGTGAGAAGTTTGAGGAAGAACATTATGTCAGGTTAAAACATGTTTGGAAAGGAATGTAGCTTGCAGGACTAAACTGAAATTAATGTGTGCCTCTACAAAGCCTGCTGCAGTTCTTGGCTCTTGTGACTGGAAAAGGGGAGTAAGGACAGTTCTAGAAATACAAAACCATAGTTCAAATGCTGCCAACTAACACTGGTGCACGCATGGGAGAAATAAGAGAGATGAATATTCAGAATTCTAAAAAACATGTACTAACATTTTTACTGTGAATTTACACCTTTCTTTCAAACTACATTCAGATCACAAGACGCTCATACTGTTATTAATAAGCAGTAATGATAAAAAAAATTATCCTATTAAATATATTTTACTGCATTTTTCTGGAATTTCACAGCACTGGAATGTTCCTGCAGTTGCTGGCTGTCACCTTATCTACTGGTAACTAAGCATACTTGTTGCTGATTTATGGATTCTTTTTTTCAAAATAGTTTCAGAGAGAAAGAGAGAGGATGCTAGGGAAAGCTTCAGAGATAATTCTATAAGGAAGTGACAAAAAAAAAAGAGGGAGAAAGAGCTTTTTATTCATGCAAGATAATACAGTTTTCTCATTCAAATTAATTTTTTTGTTCAAAGATAAAAGAAAGCAACTCTCAGTATAACAGTATCGCCTTACACATGTACAGAATAGTATGCACTTAGTTCTTTACAGCAAAAAGAAGCTGGGAAAGCTGCATGAGACAGTTGTTTTTTCTATCTTCTATCAACAAATCACAAAGGAAAATTTAGGCCTAGTTACAAAATCCAAGCCCACTGACCTTTTCTAGAATAATCTTTTATTAAAAAAAAAAGTTTGTAGTTTTTTTGTTTGTTTGTTTGGGTTTTTTTTTTTTGTAAATTTTAAACCTACAAAACTTTGAAGGGGTCACATGGAGCTCTGGAAGCGCCACATTCCTAAATTTGTCCACATTAAACTTTGGAAAGGCTGATGTGGGAACGATCCATAGAAAGAAGAGCCTGTGTTTCATTTTGCCCATAAATGGAACTGGATGCATGGCACTGGATTATGTGGAATGTGCATGGGATCCTGCTTACACAGCCTGTGCACAAACCCCAAATGTTTGCAGGCACAGCTAAAAGTGAGCTCTGCTCAGAGCGGATGTTTCTCTTCTGTATGTCATGCAACAGGAATGCCAATCACATTAGTAATTTTACATCATAGCAGACTGGTACTGCATTAAAACTCCTCTGACATGGAGAACAGTTCGAGGATAAGATGATTTGCAGGATGTCTTTCAGAAAAGTACCATTTATTCTCTATCCCCCTTTATTTTTTTTTTTACAGATAATATCCCTGCACTTATCATCCGGTAGTAGCTGGATGGCACATTAATGAGAACACTCATAATGCAGAAAACCTCATGTTTCTGAATACTGATGTTAGTGGTCTGAAAGGATCTGTTCCCAGAAAATTATAGTTACCTTTCCACTTACAGAGACTAGTCTGTCTAATTTTTCAGGGACGTTGGATTCAATTCTGACTTTGCTTCATTTAAACCAGCTCTGCCTGTTTGCCCTTGATTGCAGTTTATACCAATATTTCTGAAAGGCTCATTCTCTCTCACTTGCATTATAGTTTTGCACAAAAGGTGATTTAAACATCTTCTGATTTGATACAGATATGACTTAGTAGGTGTGGAAACATGGTCTGATGCATTTCTTATAGCTACACTGTTGTTTCTCCTAAGGCACAACATTTACAGTAGGACCACCTAAATAATTTGCTGTATTACTGTTCTGAAATGCCATTTGACTGGCATATACATGTTAAAATGCAGGTTTCGTTCTGAGCTCCTTATCTGTCTGCTTGGTCCAGGAGCTGGGACACTGCGTGCAGGACCAGTTCCAGAGCAATGGAATCACATGAGCTATCACAGGAGCTGTGGGGGAACTCGTATTTTACTAAACAGCCCACCATTGAACCCTCCTGTATCCTGTTCCAGATCGCCTTGGAAGGCAGCAGTATGGATACTGCAAAGGAGGGTAACATAAAATTGAGCTTTGAGAACTGCTCCAAGCAATCAAGCCCTTTTCCTCACTGCAGTTAATGCTGAATAGAGGATCATTCTAATCCTGCTTAAATTGCTGCACAGGTGTTACAATGCCTGGTTTACAGCTACTCTGTCTTGCCCTCCTCAGGTGAACTATACCCTTTCCTGAAGTGCACCTGGGCTCACAGTAGTTGAGCACACAAACCCTCCTGTGAAAACTCCCAGCAAACAAACGCTGTATACAGTAATCCAGAAGGAATAAACCTAACAGTTACTGTTTGATATTTGAACATCGTTTAATGAGTGCCCAGAATTCATCTGTAAATGCACATTGTTAATTTTGGGCCTGCTATTCATTAATTAGAGGCTTAGTGGCAAGTGCCATTGAGCTATCTGCAATGTTTAAGGTTACATCAAGCCGTAGTAAATGGCTTGCTGATAACAAGATGCATCCATCTTCATTACTTGGCCACTCCTGTCTGAGTTTGCTCTGCTTCCTGTAAGGGCTGTGTCACTTGGAACTGAAGAATTAAACTTTTATCCAAACCAGATTCTGCACTTTCACCTCTTTTTATTCCTTGAGTAGTTCCAATTTATTTTACTTAAATGACATTGGATTACCTAACATGGAGAGGAGCCTTAACCTAAAACAGTTGCCAGATCTTTAGTTCTGGGACGGCATGTTGCAGTGGGTTAACATTTATAGAAACCATTACATTTATATTTCATCTGATACTGGTCTCAGTGTAAAGAACTCATGAGGTTACAACTTAGATAGGATAAAAACACAGGAAATTATTTTAAATCTGAAGAATAAATATCCCCTTTTTACAGTTTACTTTTGCAATGTTACGCTCTCAAAATACATATCACGCAAGGTAATCATAATTCAAGTGAAATAGCATAAAGACATTTCCATGTAAATTCTCAGGTATGCATACATCTATATGTGTTTATCCAGGGAAAGATCACCGCAACTAGTTTTCCCCTGCCTTCTGCTAAACACGCTCTTTTTTGTGCGATAATGCTCCTGTCTGAGTCTAGGGAGATGTAGTTGAACCTAATCATCAACTTCCTAAACTCACTGTTTTCCCTTAAAACTGCAAATAGAAGAACTTGAAATAAAAAAGCAACCTCTTTTGGCAGATGGTCTTTTTAAGTAGCTGCTGCAAGATACATATAATGCTGCTTGGCATGGTTGTTTAACACATTAGGGTGCTCACAGGTATAGCCTTTTGCTCTCATGAACAATTTTAAGCATTTAAGTTCAATTTTAAGCATCACTGCTTGGGCTAGGTAATTGTAATCACAGTGGAAAGCAAGTTTCTGGGTGCTGATGCTCAAATCATGTGTGTACGTAGGAAGTGAAGAGAAAGAGAGGATGTTTTTTGTGATGATAGCTCAAGGGAGAGTACCAGAAAGCCCTCACACTTTTGAGCTGGCACACGTATCACAGACTGGCAGGTTCCACTGGGGAAAAGCCTTTTGGGGTGTAACTGCTTGGTGTGCACACCTCCAGCTGGTTGAGAAAGCCTGAATACCTGTTTGACATGTCAGGCAGTAAAGGAAGCACCAGCTGACATGGGGCAGGCAGATGTAGGGACACATCTATGGCTAGTGCAGCACTGAATTTACTCAGCCAGGCTGGTGTTGCAAAGAGCGCACCTTTGACTCTGTAGGTGTTGTACTGCACGTGAAGATATCCATCCCCCCCACACCCCACTATCTGAGACACACAAAGCTACCAAATCGTGGTGAATAGCAACTTTTACATTTACAATCAAATTCCAGGAGGCTTAGTTGTACTCATGCATCATTCTTCCATTAGCCTGCATCTTTGTTAGATACTAAATGAGAAAATAAAACTGAAAGGGTGGGGAGAAAAGACAAAGCAGGCATAAAGCTTGCTTTGCGACATTTAGACACAAAGTTATCTATGTTACCCGTGATTGAAACCGACAATCTTAAACTGAGTATTTCTTAAATTTACCAGAAGGATGAGCTGGACTCTTGAGGTAAGTGCTCTTTGAAGCTAATGTGCTACTGTACAAAGAAAGCTTTTTTTCCCTTTGAAAAGATAAAGCTAATATTGTGGCTGCGCAGGCTACAATGCTACCACTGAAATGGAGGTCAAAGCTGAAGGTTCTTTACTATCAGAAAGCTAAAAGAGGTATTATTATTATTATTATTATTATTATTATTATTATTGTAAAAATTCTGTTCTAGCATCCTAAGATACTATATGTGCAGGTCTCTGGATAGCAAATCATTCATCTGCCCAATATCTATTATTTAATATTGCTTTAAAAAAATCAGAGAAGGAAGAAGAAAAAACTTTGGGCATCCTCAGGTCAAGACGATTTTTAAAAAGGTTAAAAGCTGTTCAGAAGGTTACAGTATCCATAAAGGCAAATGAGATTACATTTAAAGACTGATGGAGAAAAAGCAATAATTGAGATAAAATGCTACTGTCTCAAAAAGGTTTAGACTGAGGAAATGCTGATATTAAAGCAAAGAAATTGAAAGCGTTACAGATCAGCCATCACATCAAAGACAGCAGAGAATTTAATTAAATTTGCAACAATTATGTTTACTTTTAATGTTTACTAGGCTGTGTAGTTTCTTCCATCATTGTTCAGTTAAATATTTTTGAAATAACTGGGAGAATATTGGGATTGTACGTCTCCAACCACCAGCTGTCAACTGTTGACCTCTCTCTTCCCTGCATCTGTAATGTTACAAGCTTTTGTCCTGGAAAGAGTTATGATGTTTGAATCAAATACATTGTGAAATTACAAAGCCCATATTGTGATATGGATAATGATTGCCTGGATACACTCACAAAATATATTTTAGAGCCCCCCATGGAACAAAGATTGGGAAAAAAAAATCACAAACATTGCTCTCTGCTATTTGCCATGAATAATCATTACATAAGATGGGTGTTGAATGTGAAGCCTGCCGTAAAGGCATATGGTAAATAAAATGCACAGAAGTCCAAAACCACAAAATAGCTGGGTCAAAACATCACCGAGGCCCTGAAATTCAAGCTATAAAAGTATTGTGAGTGCTGACCTAGGTGCAGGATCTCTGTTTAGCCCACATAAATTTTGGTATTGCAACCTATTGAGAAATAACAATTTGTATTTCAAACTGCCCTTTTCTCTGCTGTGACTTTTACCCAAGATTTACTAAATCTCCAAGGCTGTAGTAATTATTGCTAAAGGGAGCAATGATAGAGAATTGTTTCATACCTGGCCAAAAAATTACAGCAGAGATGTATTTGTCTTTTCTGTCTGTGAGTCAGGAGCTTTGTCAAGTGTTCAGATATCTATGGATTCTTGACAGATCCAACCAGTTTCTCAAAAACGGAGGGATATGACAAGCAGAGTGTCTAGAATAGAAATGCCCAAGCAGTGACTGAGAGGTCAGTTGAAAGTGAATCAAGGATTGATGCAGGGCTAAAAGCTGTTTGCCCCTCTCGCTCCTCACTGCTCCATGGTTGGTCACTACCAGAAGCAAAACCTGCCACAATGGCTGCTGTGTAAGAAGCAAAGCAGCAAAACCAGCCTGGGAACACACAAGTTAGAAAACATTTAATAACTAAAAACTCCTTGAACCCGGCCATTCTCTGTATACAGAGGATTTATAAATTCATGTTAAACCTCTCCTCACTTCTTTAGTATATAGATGCAAAGTAATTTTCAGACAGATAGTACTCTGCACGCTGTGGATTGCTCAGAACCTCTTTCATTTGAACGTCTTGTGATAGGCCAGTTTGCAGTCTCCAGGGCGAGTTACTGGTGTCCTTGCTCACTCGGGATTTATTCTGCTCACTCACCGAAGAGCTTTGCAAAACCTCTGGAATGCTCATTATTAGGAGAATAACAAATGATGAATAATAATTTATCCACTTTCAATTAAAAAAAAAAAAATTCAGAGAAGTCCCCATGTAAAAATGTCCAGTGGTCTGCAAGGTGCTTGTGAGGGGTTATCATGAAGAGGTTCATGGTTATTGGAATAGTTTGATGAAAAGACGTGTGCTGGAAAAAATGTTTGCACATTTATCTTTGTTTTATTTGTATCTGTTTGAGTTTGGCTTTTCTCTGTTACCCTTTGTGGAGGTGTTCAAGAGCTTGGCTGAAGGAAATTTCTTTTATATTAAAAAAAAGTTGTTAAAATGACTTTCCGATCTTGCATGCTTTGTTTTATTTCAGCCTCTGGGGTTTTCAAACAGGTGAGTTACCATCTACCAAAATCATAAGGAAATAAAAATGATATAGAAAAAGAGCTATGAAACATGTTTCAAACAGAAGGGACAAACTAAGAAAGCATTGCACAGGTCTGTAAATTACTAATTTAATTTGGGACCTATGACAACCTTGACAATGCTCCTTTATGTTTCTCTCTATTGTCTCTATTTATATCATGCCATTTTTATTTACTGTTCATCCAGCAAATGAAGCCTGTCCCCAGTACTCAGAGTGCCAGGCTACAGAATTGCTGTAAGTCTCCCTGGAGCGGTGTTCAGCCACGGGTAAACTAGTCCTGCAATGAGATGCTTCCTATTCTCCCTCAAAGGTACAGAATGAAGAAACTCATTGTTTATGCTGCAATTTTGATAACCTAACTGGCAGAACAGTTATTCAAATTTTAAGCTTCTAAACGCAGCAAGATCAACCTGGCCATCCACATAAATAATTTTGACATGATAAGTATGCGAGTGCGATGATAACTGATAAGTGAAGCAATTACCTTGCTTTTTTGGATTATATTAAATGAAGATTCTGATAGAGTAATGAAAAGAGACAAAGCAGACAAAAAGGCGGCTGTAGAGCTTTTGGGCACTCTGTTATCTCTATTATACCATATTGAAATAGAGAAGCTATCACCAATCATGCTTCCTATGTAACTTCTAGCTTCTAACAGTGAACAATGAATAAATTGTCACAAGACAGTAACTGATAAATTAGGATTGGCAGTGCTTTTTAAAAGTGTAAATAAACTTATCAGCCCCCTCACCCTCCCTGAAAGGCAGTACAGTTTGAAGAGGATTTTTTATTTTGGTATGTTGTAGCTTGCAAGGTCTCCTTTCATTTACACACCTCAATTGTCCTTTGTTTAGCCCTCCGTTTTAAGCAGCCACTTCAGCATAAGAGTTTACTCCAGCACTTGCATTCTTTTTGTGGTGTTCTACAGAACACTTTGCTTTTGTCCCTATGTGTTTTTACTTTGGCTGTTATCCACGTCTCCTAATTCCTGTCATTCCAATTAGAAGCTGCTCTAATTATATGATTTTATGCTGGCTTTTATTGCATGCAGAGGCACACAAAGATATAAATAGCACCTCCAAGCAAAGGTGCCCAGATTTCAGTTTCTAAGAACAACTTTGCAGACATTGAGTACCTCATAGATTAATTAGAGTTCTCAGGAAATGTGTTCTTTTTTTTCCAAAGACCAATTCCAGGTTTTTTTCTGAGAAGAGATTTTGCTAGTCATTTTGGCAGGATCTGGCCCAGCATTCTTTTTGGTGGGGGATCGTGTGCTGAAACTGATATTTGTACATTGCATCCTTTCAAGACAAGGCACAAATGGAGGGGGAATGTCATTCCCTTGTTAAAATTAATTAAGTAACCTAACACCGTACATCTGGGGAGAGGACAGAAGGGGAAAGGAAGTTCTCCTTGTTCTCTGTTTACCATTTAAGCCCTGCTGCATGCTGCAATAGCATCACAGCGCTGTTAATAAGGCCCCGTATGCTCTGCTGGGCCTAAAGGCAATGGCAGATTTCCTGCTTTGGGAGCTTCATGCTTTGGGATGACCACATGATACCCCTGGTTAGAAACTTGTCACTTTTTTTTAAAAAAAAGAACTTTTTCAATTTATCATACCTACATTGGACAAGCCAGGGAGATCTTGCTGGAAATGTGCTGGGTTTTGAGAAACTCAAAACAGCATGAGAAACAGTTGAGAATTCTGAAATGGAGAATGGACACAACTTTCTTCCCTGATGTCAGGTACAATGGAAGGTATCTGAAAACCAGCAAACTCTAACAAGCACCAGTTACCCTTTGTCTTCTTATCCTGATATCTACAGCTGAAAATGTCTAATAATGAAGGTTAAGCATACTCCCAAACTATAGGCCCCACTGAGTGGCTCCACATTGCTGCTATTGGACTTCAGGATTAATGCTCCACAAATGTGCATTGCTCTTGTACACTGTTTACTTATTTAGAAAAGTTTTTTGGTTTTGAAGTCTATCTGTTAGAATCAGACAGATCACAAACTAAATTTTACTTAATGAAAATAAAACCCTCCTTATCCTGCCATTCTACAGGAATTGGTGGATTATGTGGTAATTCTGTGGCTGCAGAACTGCATTAAAAGAATCCTGACTTTGACTACTGCCTATTATTCTACAGGATCAGTTGCTGAGATGCATCTCTCACTGAAGCCAATGTCAAACTTCACACTTAATTCAATATTTCTGCTACTTATTTCGAAAGAAAACATTTTAATTGACTAGGGACTATACAGGCACACATAAATATTGCCTATATAAACATATTTTTTGTTCCTCTTATCCCCAATATCTGTTTCCACCCACAGTGTTTCTTTACCTATATGCTCAGTCTGCATTAAATTAGCAAAAACTTTTGTTGCAGTTTTTTTTCCCAGAGTTCAGGTTTGCGAAAGTATGAAAATATCAGCCTTTGGAGTGTTAAAAGAGAACGCAGCTGGCTGGGGAGAGCCCATCAATCAGTACAAAGTGAGGCAGTGCTGTCCTCCCCCAAGACCCTGGCTGTATGTCCCCACCTCCCTGTCTCGGTGATGCCGGCCCAAGCGCTCGTCTTACCACACTTTGGCCTGAGCAGGGAACTGACCTGGGCTGCAGTGAAATCTTTCCTTCGGGCTGCACTGGTCTCCAGCAGGATGTGTGTCTCAGCTGTGCAGCCACAGGAGCTGCAGCACCCACGGGAGGCGGGTGGGAGCAAACCAAACACCCCTTCTGACAGCTGCCTGCTGCTTTGGTCACTTGACTGAGGCCTCGGATCAGATCACACCTGGGATCACGGCCTCTGAGAGAACCGTGCTTTGAGGAAGTAAAATGCATTGAGGACGGAATATGTCTAAAGAGGGGACAAGAGGAATAATTGCCTCCTTCTCCATCAAAACTGTAGTGATCTATCAGTTCCTGTCCTGTACCACAGAGCTGAGGTGCTTTGTACAGACTGTGTGACTATTCTTTTGGCCTCCTGAGGTTCATCATGCCATACATTGGCTTCTGGTTGTGCTACAGTCACACCCCAGCACTGCACTAAATTAGCCACTGGGCTTGGGCGCAGTGAGGAATGGTGAGGGTCACCACTCTTCCCCAGCTGTCCTGTGCAATTTACAGGCTATTTCCTGGCAGTTGCCCAGAGCACCAATGACATACAACCAGCAGCGGACCCAAGGATGTCAGAAAATGTAAAAATGACACGTTTAAAATTCAATTTACTGGAACCAATTTTTAATCAGGTAAAGAGTCTGCATGGGTTGCATCAGTAGAATTTGGCTTATGGCAGTATCCATTTCAAAAGCACTCATATGACTTAGAAATTTCAAATCTCAAATGTAAGAGTATTAGGAGCATAAATATCTTTTGTTTTCAAAAGAATCCAGACCCCAGAGTCACTGAGGTGCCTTCAGAAGTCTGCATTTTGCCCTTGAGAAATTGTATTTCTCCAGTCTATTTTCTACTGAGACATGGAAAAGGCAGAATTATTTGGCTAAGAGAGTTGATTCCTTTACAAAAGATTACATGATTTGCTAGATCTTGTTCTTTATGATCACCGATAAAATCAAGGAGAAAGACTAACTGCCTCTTCTTGTCAGGGACTGTGGAATGCAGAGGACAGGCTTACAGAAGAGGGTGGAGGCAGTTTGCAAAGCACCAGATTACATCAACTTCTTGTCACCTAACACAGTCCCAACATTTCCCTTTCATCTTTACTTTTAGCCTTTTTGGCCTGCAAAAGATAAGAAAGTACACCAATTGCCTGGGTATGAGCTGCATTTCTGAATGGCGGTACAGAATTTGCAAAAAGAAATTTGTGTATGCAGATTTTTCCTGGGATGCTCTCCCAGTGTTGGAAACTTCCTTTCAGGCATATATTGCAGATGACAAAGAAGAAAAACACATATACGTGTTCTTTTGGGGTAGAAATCCTAAAAGAATACAGACTTTCATGACCACTTATAAAAGTGTGGTTACACCCTATCATCTCATACTTATCTGAATCTCATCTCTCACCCCTTCATACAGGGACGTTTGTCCCTCTATATACAGAGGTCTGAGCTGCCCAGGTTTGCTGCAATTTCCCATTCTCTAATAGTATTACTTTCCATTAAGGATGTTCATGCTTTTTAACATCCCTGGTCCTCCTCAAAGGTATCCTAGATGCAGCAGTACACCGAGTCCTGTAGAGCAGAATACAATGTAAGACCTCAGAGCCGTGTGGATGAAGATGCACATCCAAGGATATGACTTGCAGAAAGCTGGCTGCCAAGATAATATTTTCCCACTGCTTTGCACAATTTGGAAAATTGATACATGACTTTAGCCCTGTAGTATTAATCAGATATGTACAGAGAGATATTTGGTTATTGATCTACTCCTAATCAGGAATCAAACAACCTTATCTTATGACAAAGTGTAATTAACTATTTTGTTAATTACTATAATTATCCTCCTCACATTTATTTTGACAGCAGTGTCAGTACTGGAAAACTATTTCCTTAAATTGCTGTTGCCTATTATGAATTACAAATTCATACAATTTTGACAAATTATTTTAGTCTCCTTTTAGCAGTATGTTTTGTAACAGACAACTTTTCATAAAAAAAATGAGCATCTACTTGAAAACCAGGGTATCAAGGTCACACACAGATTAGATCTACTGCAGCTAACAAAAACTGTATTTGACCAAATTCAAAATTCTTTTTTCTTTCCTCTCCTGTGTAAGTTTCTTTGGATGACTAGATGACATTATAAGATGTGGGGAAAAAAGAAAGGGAAGAAGAATAGGGAGGAAAAGAAGAGGAGGAGAAGGAAAAAGAGAAAACCTGAATGGTTTATAGTAGTTACCCAGAGGTAGCCAATGGTGGACAAATGGACTAAAATGCGACCCATGAAACGCTACAATTTGTTTTGTCCATTGGAAATTATCCCCTTTCTCTCTCTACTATGTGATGAGGAGAGGGAGAATACACAGAGGCAGCACAAATATACTGGTCACACTATGAGACTCAGAACTGCTTTTTATTTTACCCTATCCCAAATAGATGATTTTAAAAAGAGAGATGGTTGTGGCCAGAAATCTTTGGAAACACAGGTATTCAAGTGGGAGTTCTTCATATGCTTTTAAAGCTGGAATCAGACCATCTGCTCCGTGCTTCATTTAGCAACTTCTATTCTTAACTAAAATACTTTTTGAGCCAGCTGCTTCAGCACTGCAATTCCTTCTTCTGGGCCAGTAGAGCTCAGCCTCTGGGGAGGACTGATAGAGCTTTTAGTACAGTGCATTGTCCAAGAAAAACTGAGTGTCTCTTGTTGGGACAAGGTCTATCAAACAGCAAAGAACCCATGTGGCACTAATAGAAAAATTATTTTCATTAAGATGGGCCTGTATTTTCTGTGGGTTGCATCTTCCACTAGGAAAAGGAGGGGGTAGGGAATAAAAGGGGCTGAACCACATCTGAGCCTAGCACGCTTACCAACTTCCTCATGATTTGCACTTGCAGAGTCTGTTGTTTTTCTTTGTTTCTTGTTTGTAAATAAACTTCTGAGGCATCAGGATCATATTTTGAAATGACAGAATGGGTGAGGAAACCTGGACCACTAAAAGTTTTTATCCAATACATTTCCTTTGTGGAATGGCAGTGACAGAGTTAACTGAGTTGGCACCACTGCTGTAGTGGAGTAACCAGTTGTGTTTTCTGAGTGGCAATGACTAACACGGTCAGCAGTTGGTGCCAACACTGAGCATTCCGTTAACCTCCTAGTTTGCTTGTAGCAAAAGTAATTTACTCAGTACACAGACATCTACTCCAGTCTAATCTCCTTGACGAGAGATTACAAAGGGGTGGCAGGCTGAAGTGGCATAAAATTCCAAATAGCATATCTATTTTTACACATTGACAATACAGTAATATCCATGGGACAAGGATTAGTAAACAGAGAAATATATTCTTTCTTAAAAGACAGCTTTTCTCCCTGGTTTAAAATTACAGTATAGCAGATCTTCAAAAATGCAATAGAAAGTTCATCACTGTGCCATCCCAGGGAAGCATTTTTACAGTATGGACTTACAGGAGCTGGATTTCAAAATTAGGCAAACCCACATGAAAGTGAATGTGGTATTCAAATGTAGAGCTATTTATACTGGGTGTACTTGCTTGATTTCAGAGCTAGGAACCAAAAGACCAGAGCATGAGACATACAACTAACCAAAAAAGGACCAAAGAGCTCGTTTTTACTGAAGTATTGAGTTGGCTTGTAATACTTGGTGAGCTTCTAGAGTCACATGGCAAGACAACCAGTTCAGCTGTTAGCAAAAATAATTATATTTCTGGCCCTTGTTACAGAGGAAATTTTGAAAAAAACCATAGAATACAGCACGTTGTGTATGCTGATTGTACACACATTGTATACAATCACCAAAGATATAAGAAGAGCCAAAACACACTTACTACAAAACCCCGTGATTTAGAATAGTTTTGTAATTTTTAGCGTTTCTCAATCATGGGTTTTGAATGCATGGGGTTGGCAAAATACCACCATCATAACTAAGCAAGAGCTTAATGAATGAATCTAGATGCATTAACAGGATGTGGAATGTAATGCCAATAAATACTAGATGGAAAATGAAATTCAAATAATGAACAAATTTGGAGAAAAATGAGAACTTCAGAGATCTATCATTAACAGAGACAGAGGAAAAGGCCTATTTCTTAGTTACTCTACTTCCGTTACAGCCAGCAGAAATCTACCATTGATGTTATTTAGAACAGGATCAGGCCAGCAATTAGCAATCAAAAACCCCATACCTGAATATATTTATATACCAATGATTATTGATAATTTACTTGGATTAAAACCACCACTGGGACTCGGGACATTCTTTTGCCAGGGAAAATACACATGGAGAGAAGTTTAAAGAAAATCCATCAAGTAAAATATTTGGTATCGTCAACAGGATGACAAGTAACCCTCATGAGCATCAGCTCCCCAGCATCTGTAAAGCCTTTACAATGTTACCCAGAAAACATGATTGCCACCAATAGAGGAGCCACAAAATACCAATGTACAGACAAGGGATATGGAATGCAACCTGGACCAGCAATAATCATGAGGGTTCCACATGCTCTAATTCTATCAGCTCTGCAAACTCATTGGCATTTTTGCTTCTTTTTTTTTTCTTGGACATCAAAGAGAATATTACAGGCCTTGATTGCACTTCCAAAACTTAAACACCAACAATAACTAGATATAGACTCCCTGGTAGTCTGACCTGCATGTTCTACTATCCCCAGAGCTGGCAGATGTGGAGGCCTGATTCACCACCCAGCAACAATCAAGAGTGTTTTAGAGTGCTTGTGATTTTTCTACCTCTCTGGAGAAGTTCTTGTGACTTCCTTTGAATTGCTGCAGGGACACTTAATCACCCTTTTAATTCCAGTCCCAGTTCCAGTCTCAGTGAGGCACAGTATTTGATGAGAGGCACCACCTCTGCAGGTAGGTGCCTTGAGGTGCCACCACTGACTCTGAGGTGCCAGATATTCCACCAGACAGCTGAGCTGCTCTAATGCAATCAGCCTCTGTCACAAGGAGGATTTCTCATTTCCACCAGTGCCTTATGAGTGAAACTTTCCAACTTTTGCAGTCAACCTATCTGTCTCCATATTTTCATCAACAGACTGCTCCCTTTACCTCCTTTACTTGCCCTTTTCACATTTTTTAAAACAATTTTTCTTTATTGGTCATATGATTCAATAAAGTTATTCTCTTGGTAAGCGAAAGGTCTCTTTTATCTTGACAGTGCCGTGTGTACTTCTGCAGCTCTCCATTACCACAGCTTCTGTTAAAAACCATCATCTTTAAAGGTCACTGTTTCCTTACACATGCAGTCAAGCCCAACAATGATTTAATGACACCTGAACAAGCTTGTATTAAAATTACGCACAGTGCAATCATAAATAATTATTAAGAAAAAGAAGAAGAAAGCAAACACATTTCCTTTCCAGAAACTAACACCAAAGATATTAGTTAAAATGTTAAAGTATATTAACCAATTACATAAAACCCTTTCATATTGCCTTGCTTCATTTCAAACATGGCACAGGCTATTTTGTCTGTGAACTCAAGTGGAACAAAAAGCTGCAGAATGCAATTTGTGTCAGGGGCCGGGCTGCGGAGGGACAACTAATTCTAATTAGTACAAATTCCCCACAGGCCAGTCAGAGGTCTCGTGCAGCAGCCGCCGCCACCACTGAGCTCCTCTGCCTGCAACAGGTGGGTCGGGGCGCCCGCCACGGCCTGGCGACAGCTGAGGGCAGCGCTTCGCTGGACACCCCTAATTAATGGCCTGCACACCCAGCCTTTGAATGTGATATCTTTTAATATAGGTCTGAACTGAGGAAGATCGTCTCTTCTAATTGGTTCAAATTAAACCGGTGGCAGACTTTGCTAAATAACAGTCGGGCTGCAATGCCCATCTCATTTCAGCTTAAAGCTCTGCTGATCAGTGTGGAAAGGGAAGGGCTGGAAAAAGAAATTACTGGGGGGAAAAGTCTTGGCCATCTGATAACACTGGTATTCTAGTGAGCACGTCCCTAATATGTCCCTAAAATATTTCTGCAACTCAATAATATTCAATGTTTGATGCGTATTAAAAAGATGCTTTAAAAATTCTGACAGATTATAAGAAATAACGATGGCAAGGAAGGCACAGGTCATTAACCTAACTATTAGACTTCCTAAATAATCCTCATTTTGAACTGTTTGGTCTAAAGCAAACTCAGGGTAAGATGGGCTGCCTGACTTGCAGCCTGCCTTCCGTCACACCCGCTCCCATTCATGAAAACTGCTTCTGAGAGAGCACAGCCAGCCCTAATGAGAGAGGCAGCCCTCCTGCCCTGCCTGCGGGAGGGCAGGGAGAAGATGCAACAAGATTTGATATTACATGCCAGTTGGAAATGTTTTTTAACTAACCAAGCAATGAAGCATACTTCATAGAGATTAGGATTATCTCATTTGCAAAATTTCATAACAGCTAAATACCAGTAAAAAACTTTGGTTTAGTCCTGCTGAATTATACACATTGAGTTATATCAGGAAAATGCTTAATTATTAGGGATTTCAGCAACTCGGGGCTTGACACATGAACTGTAAAAAGTGACTTGACTTGCATTTCTCCACGTACCAGCCAACGGGAAGCTATGGCAGAAGAAGTGGCAAAGCCTCCAAGGAGCTCTGCTTTCCTCGCTTCCCAGCAGGCTGATACTTTGGAGGAGTGCTGGATCTATCCTTGTGGGCTGTTGCAGTGACCCACCATGCACTTGCCTGGATGTCCTTGACACTGCTCAGGCCCACATAGTTTATCCAAATGATACCATCAGCAATACTAAACAGCTATTCTGGATGCTCTGTACCTCTGTTCTAAGGGCTTTATTCAGGGACTTTAAATAATCCTTCATCATCATTTCAAACCACTCTTAAACTAACAGGATTCACTTCTCTTATTACATTTCCTTTTACTACACGTTTCAGCTAAAAACACTCCAGAGGGGTGTGCCAACTACGACTATGTCACAGGAATGATTTTATTGAGAAAATGCCTCCAATGCTACCTCACAGTATTTTCCACTACTATTGTTTGGATTGCACCAGAGGCTAAATGTGACTTCTTTTAATAACACATTTGCATAAGTTGATCCGAAAGATCCCCATGTGATGACATTACTTCAGGGTTGGCCTGTCGACTCAAAAAAAGCCCGAGGTGCTAATCCCAAAGAGATCAAACTCAAGAATTAACTAGTCTTTATAAAGCAGGAACATCTCTACAAGCAGTAAAACAAATGATTATCAGTTCTTTTTGGCGATGGTCTATGCCAAGCTAGAGAAAAACAGAGCTTTCAAACACTGACAATCTGGTATATTGAAGTATGACCATTATTTTTTATTTTCCACATTTTTGGTCCAAAGACAGTTCTGAGTAATTGATTCCCATAATGAGCTATGGTTCGTTAGTCAATTTAATTTATAATTGAATTGGATGGATGTAACTCTGTGTAAAATTGTCTCTGAAGAATCTGTTTTGTTCGTCTGTTCAACTTCTGACAGGGATGGAAGAAAATCTAAATTATTCCCTTCTGCAAGAGGGAAAAACTCTGAAAGTCTCAGCATCCCTTGTGAAATTAAGAGGAAAATATTTTTAATAGTTGCCATGCAAAAATAATATTCCTTTACTAAAATTTATACAACCCTGACAATTAACACATTAATGCCTGGAATGGTGGCTTAAAATGAAAATCAAGACATGGGAAATATATGACTCAGCAGTGCTGCCTGAACAGCTGGAAAGATCATTCTTTACCAGATATTTACTGGTAAGTCACATCCTCTTTGCAAGTATTACAAAATCAGAATAATTTGCTTCTCCATGGTTTTATATTGATATCCTAATGATACAACTCCACTGGGAAATGACTGGTGTGAAGAATAAAACTCAGTGGGCTAAATTTTTCTCCTGTTTATAACTTGGAAACCCAGAGTTGTTTCCACTGTCACAAGTTGTAGGACTTTTCTAAATGCAGTTTGCTTTAGAGAGATCTCGGAATTGTTGCTCTACCCTCTGTGGGCCTTCTCTCGGCCACTGCAAAGTTAAAAAAATAACAGAGCAATATATGAGAATGGCTCCTGCTTAGGAACAGAGGCAGGGTAGAAATACATTGGTTTAGGGGTTTGAAGATGAACAACAGTTTCCATTTAAAAGTTAATTTTGCCCTGGGGTTCTTTGGGCTTCAAGGCTCACATACAAACCCACTTTCTTTCCTGAGAAAATACTGAGGTTCTCATCATGTGCTGAATTCAATTCCCTCCTAATTTGTCATGGCTAAACAGAAACATTGAGTCTCTGTCTCTATTACTGGTATTAGCAAGACATATCAATATTGAAATATACATTTAACTTACAATGAAAAGCAAGCGAACAAATTAATTCAGTATTTGTATTTTTCTATACAACATACTGATATTGGCCATTGATTGTGAGTTAGCAGACACAAATGCAGTTAAAGAACTGCACCACTATTATCTAAGAGTAGTATTGCTTGTAATCTAGCCTCATGTAAAAGCAAAATATACATGCTCTGTTTGCTCAAAAAATAAAGTGTACTGAGAAGCATTGCAGTGGGATAGGTGATGATGATCAGCTATTATCAGTCCCAGCAGGCACATATTTTTTCTTAACAGCCGCAGGACGGCTGCTTTGAAAGCCAGGCACAAGGATTTTTTAGTTCAGAGCATTTCACATTGCCTTTTAGAGGCAGGCATGACACACAGCTGCACAAACTCTTATGGCCTCCAGTTAAAGCGTCACTTAACAACCTCATTTGTCTACTTTTGCATCAAGTCCCCAATAAATTCTGATAGGCAACAGGCTCCCAGGCTCCTTATGTTATCCAGATGATGCTTTTTTTTTTTCTTTTCCTGTAATACTAACAGTAGAAGTGTTGTGTCCAATCTTCATCATATTTCAGAGTTTGTTTATAATGTTTCTGACCTTTCTTTCCACTGGTAAGTATTTTATCTGGTAGAAGGGATATGACGCAGGTTCAGTGACTGGTCACACCTACCCACCTCTGCTGAAGTGAGTGAGAGCATAAAGGTGGAACTGAGGAGAAAATCTGGCTTATTACATCCACTTAGGGCTGTTTATTTCTGAGCTGTGCCATATGAATGTGATAGCAGACATAAGCTGGAGCTATTGAAGACTGTTCTTATTTTAATGACTACATTCTGGCTGAGCAATTCTTTAATACAAGTAATTTTTAGCACTGCAAATGCACGGGAGACAATGAAAGTTGTTTCTAAAAAATATTAAAGCTGACATCAGTCATTTATACATAAGGCACAAAGCAATGAGGGTAAGCTCCTCGGTGCAGATAAGAGATGTCACAGTAAACTTATGTTCCACAGCAGTGGTATCAGTTACGATCGATCACTTGGTAGCCAGTGGAAGTTACATTTTTACTTTAGTCTTTAAACTCTTTTGACTGCACTACCAAAAGTATTGTTTTAATCTAAAGTGCTAGATCAATATTTCTGATCAATAAGCATTAATTTCCAACTAACAAGGACAATGGTTAGTGGATTCCTTTAAATATTTTCATTTCAAAGAAATCTCTGCTGTTCTAGAAATCAGATTTGCAACAAAGAGTACAAGGAAAAGGGAAATGAGCACAAAACATAGCAGAGAACTTCCAGATAAATTCAGCCCTTCCCCAGCACAATTTTTCTTTCTCCTATGATGCTAAATCAGTAAATACTTTGTATGACTTTTACTCCTGAAGTAATTACAAAATTCAACAGCATTACACTTAACTCTTCCTACCACAGCATAAAAAGCCAAACCAAACAAAAGCTAAACTACAAATAACCAAAACCAAACTGACAAACTTCAATTGTCAAAAATGTAATTCTTAGTGATAACAAGGTACCAATCAACAAGTACAAGCTTAGAAAACCCTGGTTCACTTAATAAAAGCCTGGTACTGCTTCCATGAACTTCAGGGAAATCCCTCCACTTTCAGATCAAATGAGTTAGGTCCAAGAAAGGCAACACCTGGTCTAGCCAGCAGCCAAGATCTGGTCCTCTTTAGTGAGAACCTTTCTTCTTGACCACAGACAGATCTTGAGGACTGAG
Source organism: Bombycilla garrulus (assembly GCA_013400315.1). Classification (NCBI taxonomy): domain Eukaryota; kingdom Metazoa; phylum Chordata; class Aves; order Passeriformes; family Bombycillidae; genus Bombycilla; species Bombycilla garrulus. Next base: position 1,313,895 of record VXBU01012171.1, read on the forward strand.
CACTCTTCCCATTCCCTGGAAAAGCCGGATACCATCTTGCCAGAACATCTGGAAACTCTTTCTGTCCCACCCCACTTAGTCTTGGGCTTTTCAGACCAGGACACAAGTCTGCTTTAAATGTCCAAGGACTCTGATGGACATTAGAGGCATGTTTGGCTACAGGACATTAGGACTTTTGCCACAGTGCTGTGTACCGACCACTCCCTTGTATTTTACAAGCCTAAATAGGAGAGAACATGTTCTCAATGCCTGCAGCTGTGCTTAGCAGTCCCTGCTACACTTAATATTCTCCAACTTTCCATCACCCACACTCAGTAATTTGCTGCTTCTTATACTCTCTTCTCCTCAAGATATTGGCTATTGTTTACATGGCAAGAAATACTAGAGTTGTAATTAAAGACCAACTGGATAGCTTCAGGCCGGGCTGTCAGCATCCCACACTGCAGGAACTATGTGCTTGGTGTTCCCCATCTTCTCATAGCATTCCTGGCCCTGAGGTGGTGGAAATTGTTTAACAAGTCCACAGGCACCTCCTTCACAGGGTGTAAAGCCAGGCTGCAGCAGCCATGGGCATCTTCCCCAAAGGACGGGTGTTGGGGGAAGTTAAAGCTGTGACTCGCATGCCCTGTGGCCCCTGTCTGCATGGGGGCACTCACACAGTGTTGACCTGCCTATGTGAAACCAACTTGAAAGCTCGAATCAAAGCAGAGCATAATGTCTACACTCTACCTCCTCCTCCTTCTGGTGGCAGAGCTGTGGCTGGGATAGGGTGCAATTAAAATGCAATAAATACTACATTCTACTGATCTCATGGACTTCATTCCCCTTCATGCATCTGTGGCAGTACTTTGAGTTTTGAATCTACCCCAAAATTCAAAGTTAAGTCAGAAAATTTGTCTGTTTTAATTTTCATTTACCATAACGTGTGAATTGCATGTGGATTTTCTCAATAGCATGTATCCCATAGAATTTTATGAGGAGTCTAGGCCAAACTCAGGGGGTCCATACCATCTCTCTTCTTAATGTATAGCAGAGATATATGGGAAGCCAGCTGCTAAAGTGGGATGCATGCAGATTATGCTTTTCTCACTGGTAAATTATGGAAAACGAATTTTGGCTCCATTAAATACAAAGTGTCCCCTCAGACAGAGGGCGTAACACAAAATGAATGGAAGGTCAAACTTTTGTTGGGCTATTAATCTGCGCTGTGACTTATGCAGATTGGAAAATATATGAGAAATGTAAACAGTGTTCACTCTGCATTAGATAGCAGGAGATAGGCAGAGTCAGAATAGATAACCTTTTGTGAACACAAGGAAGCTGGATTTTATGTGAAACTTGTCTGACTCTATGGTGCCTATTCATCTACTGCAGTACTCAAGTATGAAGGAGTGGGTGAAGGAGGAGGAATAAGAGGAAGAAGACTGCTGGATAGATGCATAAATTTACCATAAATGGTAAAGCTTTCATTGACTTTAACTAAGCCAAGAAATCAGTTCTGCTTTTAAAGGCAATACAGCCAAAGAGTGATATGGGCAACACAGGACTTTAGGCAATACTAATCTACACGAAAAAGTAGCACATTCATGAACATCTAAATCATGCTAAATCTAAACAAAATCTATGCATCATAAAACACATATATATTGCATTTTCCACTCTTTGTTGTTCAGTTTCTTTCTCGCCAGCTGTTTTGGCATTGTGTTCCATTCTTCAGGTGTTTTCCAGTCACAATTATTCCCTTGTTTCAAAACAGTGGTTACTGCTCATTTATTTTGCTGACCATACTTTTTCCATCCTTTACCACAGTCTTCTCCTTGACTTGTCATGACATAAGTTTTAATTCTAGACTCTTTATTTTGTTCTGCTTCTTTTATTATTCTTCTTCCCCTCACTTTCTCACACAGACTCCTTTCTATCTGCCATTCTGCCATTTCTTTTCCTTTGTGTAGTGTTCCCTTTATCTCATCGCTACTTCCTTTTCCCTTCTTCTACTCTTCCTACTTCAGTACTTGCTTTCTCTCTGTTATTTGCTTATATATTCCAGGTTCTAAAGGGAAGAATTTTATTTTAAAAAGTGTTGGGATTTTCTGTCATTGTGTAACCATTTTCAAAATGGTTTTGAAAGTATAAAACCAAACAAAATTATCAGTAAGGACTTCTCTCTTCTCTCTTCTCTTCATTTTATGCAGTAAATAGACATTTCATCATTTAATTTGTGATTTCCTCTGGGCTTTGACAGCAGCATTTTGGTTCAGTTAAAATCAAGCAAATACTCGATCACCTGGATGATCCATATCAGAAGCTTCTAAGGCAGAACACTGTCAACTAAATCCCCCAAAACCTCCTCTGTATGTCCCCATATCACCATGTGACTAAAGATGACTCGGTAGCTTCCTGTCACCGAGTTCAGCCAGGCCTATAAGCCTAGTGCAGAATAAAAAGATACTGGATGTTTTCCACCCTTCTAAGACCCAGGCTTGTAACTTAGGTGCTCTGAAAGCACCCAGATCTCTCCTATACATGGGCAGTTTAGCTCCCAGAGTCCTGAGCTGTGCTCTGACCTGCAGCTCAGCAAGCTGTTTAGAAGCAGTTAGTACAAATAATTCTTTTTGAGCTCACCACCTACCTGGTGCTCCTCAGCAACCACCAGGATTGCAGTGCCTTCTGACATGGCTTACATCAAAACAAAGCAGATGGAAAGAAGGCAGACAAGGAGCTAAACTAGTACAACAGTCTACTCTATATGATCAGCCACGGCCCTGCTGGAATCTGAAGGCTGCTACCGGCCTGTGCACCGGAGTTTGGGAACCTCACTGAGCTGGGTACCTGAGGTATGACACAACTAGAAGCGTGTACTATACACACGGCATATTAAACAGCTGATGTTACATGCTTTGGGGGAATATTTCCCCCCAAATAACTGTGGGAAATATTAATTATTTATGGAATATTTGCATAACTGCATAATGTGTCTAGATATAAATAACAGATTATTTGCATAACTGCATAATGCCACTAATCACGGGAAGAAAAAAAGAACAAAATATTTCTGGCATTTGATCACACTGTGTCATATATGCCCTGTGATTCTTCAAGCTCTCCCAGAGAGAAGCTGAAGCCAAAGCTCAGCTAAGCTCTGTATGCCTGTATTTCATAAGAGGAACAATAGGTAAATTTTCAAACACTATGCAAGTGATGTGTAGACAGCACTCCAACTGCAAGGCCCTGCAAACCCCTACAGGCTGAATGGTGTTTTGCACAGATTATTTATCCAAAAATGGGAGAAAAATAGCCCCCGTGAACAATGTGCAAGAATTTCTGCAAGCAAAATTCACAACTCTGTCATCTATCCTGTCACCACTTGTCTCTCAGGCAGCAGTTTTCATTCTTATACCAAAGTGCTGAACCAGGGGAAGAGGTAACACTACCCAGATAAGGACACTCAGGCCCAGAAACATGAAGTGACTTAGCCAAAGTCAGAGCGCCACTCAGCAAATCTGCTGTCAGGGAGATGGGCTAAAGGTCTGCCTAACGCTACAGCTCAGCAAAGCTAAGAACCATTGTGGAAAGGGAAGCCCATGCCATGCAGGAAGATACCAGTCCAGAGGAAAAACTGTGTGCACACTTCCTCCCTATCATCAGGGAGCTGAGAGCAGCACTGCAGTGATCTTACTCTAGCTCAAAGGCATCACTAAGCAGAAACAAGCCTGAAAATATGAGCTGAGTTTGTCAAGCTTTAATATTCCCTAATAACCACTGTTCTTTCTCTGCTAAAGATTTCCTGATAACTGCTGTTCTTTTCTCTGTTAAATATTATTTACTTCAGTGCTGGAGTTTCTAACATATACAACACTGACTTCATTTTTAATGGCATTTTGGTCTAATTTCAGAGCCTGATTTCCCAGTACAAACTCAAGTAACAAATGTATAATTATTCTCATAAATAACTCAGCACCTTACAGTAGGTTTCAAACAAGTTTCCCCACAAGGCACAAGTGCCCTATATTAAATTCTTTTAAAGTGTTAGTTGATTAAGGTAAAAATTAGTTGTTATTACCTTATGGACATTTTAGTTTTCACAGCATTTCAAAGCTGGTCCTATCAGGAGTAGATTTGTTGCCACCCACTGGTACAATCATCAGGAAAATTAATAATCATGTTCAGTCTGACTATAAATCATTGTGGTACAGGCAATTAATTTCTGTAGAAAAATGAAATATCTATAAGTAGTATTATTGTGCAAACTACATGATGTGAAAACTCAGATCCAGATCAGAAAACCAATGCTACTAATTCCAGAACGTGATAATGCTGGGTCGTCTGAAGCTGGATGGCCAGAAATTCTGAATAAACAGCTGTTGGCAGCTCCTAGCAGCTAATGGCCATTTTTTCATGTTTATGCTGCATTTGCAATGCATGAACCTGATACAAACATATATACACAGAGTGTGAATCTGGACAAAACAATCACATGATAAGATTTTTCTGTATAGCTCCTCTCCCATGAAGGCCATGGTGGTCCTGGTGAGAACTGAAGGGAGATGATGTGTATCCACACAAACCACCTTGTTATCTAGATTTCTATTTCACTACCAATACATGTAACAATCCTGAAATATCATGTGTTTGCTAGATGTTAGGCAAATACAGCATCAAGGCCATAAAGTTTAGTTTGTGTTTAGAATCAGGGAAAATAGAGCAGCTAGAAGTCTATCTTTTTGTCATCTTACCTATTAAGATAGTACGTCCTGTGGCTCTAAGAGAGATACTGTCATAGAAGACAGAAATTCAGCTTCATTTGTTACAAATAAGTCAAAGGATTCCCCAAATCTCTGGATTTGAGTTTTCAATATGTAGGAAATCAAACAAAACAATTAAACAAAATTCATATACCAGAGGAAAAAAATCAATATGTTGCCCTCAGCTTTTAGTCCATTAAACAAATTATTCTTCAGGGATTAATTTCAGTCAAATTCACCATACCTGAAAACATTTTAACAACATTTGTTAATACCTTGAACTGGAGGCTACAGACTAAATGAAAAGGAAAATCTCTACCCATTTGTTGCTGAATTTTCAAAAACCAGAATGAAAAAGGATAAGAACAGAAGTAACCATAAAGTGAAACATCTATGAAAAAGAGATAAATTAATTCACATTGTGATTCACATACAAAAAAATTTAAATATAGTAAATAAATATTTTTAAAGGCATTTTAAAAAGACGGATGGAGTTCCTTTCTTAGCCAATTATAAAATGTTTTTCTCTGCTGCTTGATCCAGCTTTGAAATCAAGTACTTTGAAGTATAAGTATCTGGACTCCACAGGGAAGTTCATTATTGAAGAAGTGCATATCCATGAATAAGGAAGTTCTCTCGTGGAAAATCTTGCAGGACATTTTTCAAACTTTCCAAGATGGAAGCGGAATGGAGGAATAACTATCTGTCATAGGGGCTCCAGTTTGTTTCGTAATAACAAGACCAATTCAACAGGCCATATTAATTTGTCATTTACTCAGTGTTCAGGTATGAGGAATTCCAGATAGAACGCACCTAGATGCTTTATTGGATTAAACTGCATGCTACCAGACAGCTACTGCCGGTAGTTAGAAAAGAAAGCCCAATTTCCTCATTAGGAAATAGATGTAAATAATTCAGGGACATGATGTTTTCCATGGAGATACATGATGCATTTAATGCATTTAAAACGGTTGAAGGAAAGTCCAAAGAAATGTACCTGCTTCCACAAAGATCTACACAGATTTATATTAATACACAGGATTTTGGACCACATTGCTGCCCACAATAGTATAGTTTGTTTACTAAAGACAAGCTTGTGTTTAAGACCTTTTGCACTTCCAGCAAGCCTGCAAACAAACATAAACATACCAAAATGATAGAAATAAATTTGCTTGTCATTTTGTCTCTTCCCTTTCTTCCCAATATCCCGAAAAGAAATCCATATCTTGCAAAAGACCCCAGCCATATCCTTAGCTGTTTTGGAGAAATAATTTAAACAACTGATGTTAACAAATTTTGCAATTTGTCAGCAAACCTACGGGCTTTACTGTACAATCATTGACACATTTCAGGAAGTCCAATGCCTGGATGAGTGGTCTGTGCTTACCCGTGCTGCCTGTATGGGCACAGCGGGCTGTGATTACCCACTGTACACCTTCTGTACAGACAGAGAGGGCTGAAACCCTCACATAGCACCCACATATGCCCCAAAACTGCTGTGTACTGTTCAAGCGTAGCTAAATGTGTTCTTTCATTTGGGTTTCAAATGAAATTTTCATTTTAAATTTAAGCATTGAGCCATAGCCAAATGTATGCTATCATCTAGGTTTATACGGTCATTATAAAGCTTTGATAAACATCTACGCATAACATACAGTTGAGTGCAATCTATCTAATCTATCTGTCTATCTTCTTGCAATTCTTCCCATATACGGGACATAAATCTCGGGCAGGGATTTGAGAATGTATTAGGATAGTATCAAAGGAGATGAAAATCACAGCTGTTCCAGCTAAAAGCCCTTCCTGATTTGTTAAACAAACATAAAACTGAGTTGAGAATTTCCCAGATTCACCTGGTTCAGCTGTATACAAAGAGCAGTTAAATTAAATGATCTTTCTCACAAAGGTCAAAAGTTAAGTGTCCCTGGTTACATGAGGCCTCATGCCTAATGGGATGATAATCCAATTCTATGGCATCTAGAAAGAATCCTTCTCCTAGTTATTAAATATGCATGTCTATCCCAAGCAAAATATATCAGAGCAGTGAGAAGTGGAGATAATACACTGCACCAGAATAGAGTTGCAAAAAATGTCAACTTGAAACAGAAGAGCAGGGAAGAAAAAACAAACTAAACCTCCCACAAACAGTTCCATGGGGTAAAAAGAATTGGAAAATACTTGCAAAGTCAAATGCTCATAAAAAATCCTGAAAGAGAACCATGCTCACATTGAAGTTACATGACTTTTCCCAGGCAATGTCTATTCTAATTTTGATGCAACATTTTAATAATCACATTAACTGCTGATAAAAGAACAGAAACTTCATCTTTCAGGGTAGTAACTCCACAGCAAGTTTTGTTTCCATAGACAATCACCCATATAATCTGTAAGATTTTCCTACTTTCAAGCAGATAAAATTGCAAGTGTCAGTTGCAAAAAAAACAAAAGGTCATTGTGGAAATGAAAGGTCCTATAACCAGAAACCTTGCAGGCAACCAAGTCCTTTTAGTCCTTCAGAGCTGTTAACTGCCAGAATTGCACGGAGTTAAGACTAGAAAAACTCACAAGAACTTTTACTAACACATTTCAGTACTCTTCCACTGTGTCACACTGCTTTCCATCAACAGCTTGGGAAATTCTAAACAGGTAAATGAAAGAGGCAGATGCCAGACCCTTTGATCAAGGCGAGCATGATGCAATGCTAACTGCATTTGAATGGTACTACTTGCTAGGTGTAGGATGTTCCCTGGAAAAGAGTACAGCCTCTCCCAGTGGTTAATCACTTTCTTCCTTAGAAGTACGGGCCTTATTGTAGTTGGACTCCCATGCTTTGCCTGGGAAGCCACCAGTCAGTTATGCCCTTCTCTATTTGCTTGTACAAAGTAATACACAGAAATGCTTTTTGTCCTGGGACATCCACTATACCATTATAGCTCCATCATCTTTCTGATATACTGATTTTGTGAAGCTCCACTTAAACATTTTGTCCAGTACTTAACTAATTTCTAGTGTTATTTTTGCACTTAACCTTCTTATTAAAATAGGAACACCAAAGGTGCACACAAATTCCCAGCACAGCCTCAAGACAATGAGCATAAAGGTAAAGTCTCCCCTTTATTGCTCAATGCTACCCTGCTTATACAGTAAGGACTTCAGACACTACTTTAACCACCTGGAGGTCAACATAAGTGCCTAAACTTTTCCAGAATTGATGTTCTCCTGAGCACAGTTCCTCTTTCCATACAAATAGAAGGCATTACTCATTCCTGAGCAGCTCTGCATTCAGAGGTCCTAGAGCAGGTTGTGTTTGAACAAAGAATGCCACTGCTGTATGAACTCTTAAGGTATCACCCTTCTGGCTGCTCATTCTCCTTCCTTCATCATTCACAGTGCAGCTAGGACTCTGCATTAAACACTCCCTCTTCCTGGGAGAAGCAGAAAGAGGGGAAGCAGCTGAAGAGCCAGGGCAATGGAAGCTGTCTGAACACAGCTCTCCTCATGTCTGTGCAGGGCTGCCATTGCCAGACCTGTCACATGTCATTTCCCAAGCAGACTGCTGAGGGATTGAGCTGCTGGTTGGCAGCACTTCGGAAGGAGAGGTCTGCTCTGGGCTGAGGCCCATTGTGCCATCCAAGCAAGGAAGGTGGTTTTGGTGAGTTACTTCACAGCTGTCTCCCTCCATTCCCCCATCCCTGCTAGCAGCTGCTCCCCACTTCCCTCCCTGTGTGGCAGCTTCAAGCTCAACTCACCAGGGCTCTCCAGGGACAGGGTGAGTGGCAGGACCTCGCTGCCCAACGCTGGTGCTGCTTTGCCATTGGTAACCTTGTGCCAGGCACTGCATGAAGCCAGGAATGCTGCACAGCCTCTGGCAGGGCACTCCCTGCAAGTCCCAGCCTCCTGCTCCTGCATGAATGGGCACTTCAGAGACACTTCTCCAAAAAGAATGGGCACCTCAGCAAGCAGAGACCAGCAACCAAGTCTCCCCAAATAAGTCAGCTGTAGATTTAAACAAATAAAGAAACAACCAAGCATCCAATAAACCCTCAAACCTTTGCAGCAATTCAACCAATGGAGCTAGAAAAATCACCTCTAGATTTTTTTTCTCATTGTCCCTCCCCAACAGGCAACACAAACACTTCTTGGCTTTGTACCAAGCACCACCCAGCCCAGGGAACTGAACAGCAAGGAGCAACACAACAGAGACAGTGAGAAGTGTGACCTACAAAGGCACTGAGGATTGTGTGAAGTGGTTGCTGTACTGCACTGAAGCAACAGGACTGACAGAGCACAGTCCTCTCGTAAGGTTAGGTTTGAAGGTCAAGCACGAGTAGAGCCCAGCTGCAGATTTAACAGCACTGATACATTGCCATTTCAAGATTTCCTTCATAACAGAATTTTCATGAGACTCATCAAGTTTCACACATGCTTACACATTACTTATCACTGTGGTATTTGAGCACCTTAGACCAGCTGTTCCATGTGAAACTTGTCGCCATAGGCTAAAATCTCAGAAGGTTTTGGATGTATATCAGTAGTTCCTGTTCAATTTTGGATCTAACACAGACTTCAAACTAAGATGTTTTGAGAATGTTAGACACAGAGGTTCTGCTTTGGACTGATGTTTCTTCCTTTACCAAAAAATCACTTAGATAATTTCCACTGAAATCACTCTCTGTGCATCTGTCTTCCTTATCACTATATTCCCAGTGTGTCCCTTGTTGTACACTGTTTTAATTAGTGTTACACAGTCTTGTATATTCAGCAAAAAAACCTCAAAATATGACAAATGTGATTAAATGTTTCAGTTTTGAGAACATCAGCTTAGGTAAGCTTTTACACAATAAGGCATTAATAATCTTTTGCATACGATATAAAACAATTTTCTGTGATTGATTACCTGTGTGCTGATCTTAACAATGGATGAACACTACTCATTGTGTAGGCAGAGATAGTTAGAGAGATATACATTAAAAATTATCGTAGAATTAGGAAGTAAATAAATGTTTAAGTCAAATATTTGTTCTTTTATCCTTGGAATCTAATGATTACAAAGTTTATTGGACGTTTTACATTTTACTTGGAAGCAATCATGTGGTTATTATTGATAGAAGAAAATAGAGAAGAATTGATTTACAAATTTCAATAAATGAAGTGTTTTACTAAATTTGTATGCACTGGTATGAATGTGTTTGTGGTTGCAAACTATGTATTAGACTCAAAATTAAGCAGGGGAGGATAAAATAACTCAAGGCCCCAAATAATGTAAGCAAAGATCTATGTATTAACTGTTAAAATTATTATTATGTGTTAGGCGTGTATACACACCACTGCTCTCTACTGGGTTAAGTCAGAAATGCTTATCTTTGACTATAAATGTCTACACTGCCACTAAGTGAAAATAATTTTTCCTTAGATCACTTGATAATAATTTCTTTACAGAGTAACAAACAGGTTTTAACACTGATGTTTAGCATAAATTAATGTGGCCATGTCCTGTAACAAAGTGTCAACAACCTCTATGTAGGGCAGTGGCATCTCACTTCTATTACTATAAATGAGGTCTAAAATTATGTTAAGAATTGAGCATTTTTTTTAACAGTTCCTACTCATTTAAATGGTATCAACTACCCATTCAAACTGCCTGTGTCTGTTTCTGCCTCTGGTCCCCACAGGCAGAGTCATCCCAAACACCAAGCAGTTCAAAGAAGCAGATAATTAACTACTGCCTATTGTACAAATTGCACATTTTCAATTAATGTTCTACCTCACAGGCAGGGCAGTTAGTTTTAATCAGTCTCATGACATCAACTATTGTGGTTACCGTTCTCAGATACCAGAAGGCACCTTGATGGTGCCATGCAGGCAGATTGCAGCACACAGCCCCTTCATTTGGTCTCTGCTGTATGTAGTGCTGCTTCCTAAACATCTGAAAAAAAAAGATTATAAGGTGAGGGAATCACTAAAGGTCATTCTTCTTGGGGGGCCTGTGCATACAGAGTTCAAATGGTTTTAAGTTCCCATACTCAGTTTTCATAGCTTCAGGCCGAAGCCATGCTATGGAAGGTAACAGAGATCAAGTGGACACAAAGGCAATTTGGAGCCATTTTCTCTTTGCATCTGGCTTGCAGCATGCTCCATCAGCACCACTGCAGCCTGAAGTAGTTTAGAGCAACCTTGAGACTGCTCTATCTAACTTTGGTGGCCCTACAGGAACTGCAAAAATGGCTTTCCTTCTTGGTTGGTTGTTTGGGGGCTTTTTGGGTATCCTGTGTTGAACAAAGATGAGGTTCAGTTCCTGCAGTTAAGTTTTGTTTTTGTTTTGGTTTTTTGTTTTTTTTTTTTTTTTTTGTAACACAAAAAAGTTCAACATGACAGTGAATTAAAAATATAAAGTGTTTGGATTTGGGGTGGAGGTGGGTGAGGGAAGAGAGAATGGAAAACTCAGGGAGTAGAGCAAAAGAACACACTTCATTTTCACAAATAGGAGAATGACCTTTATAATGCAGCTGGAGCCTTGCTTCTTGTCAGTTATGGGTCAGTGCCCTATTACTGTACTGTCCGCACACCATCACTGCAGCAGTGCAGCCGCACCCCTAGAGGGAGGTTGTGTCAACAATTCTATTACAAACCCCTCTTTCCAGAAGGTTAAAACCTGTCTGTCAGCAAGGAAATAACTTTATGAAAAACAAACCTCGATAAAAATCCATTTGGCCACTTTAAAATGATTACAGCCTTGTCCCAACATAAGAAACTGGGTTCAAAGTCGCTGTCATGTAACTTTAGAAGGGTTTGGCATGAACCCCTTGCCTGGCTCGGCTGCACCCATGAGACTTGGGGAGGGAAGGCACCGAAGGAAGTGCCTGGCTTCCTGCAGCTCCTCACTACTTCAGTGCCCTGGGGCCTTCCTGGAACGGCTGCTGGAAGGTGAGATTTTCCCAGAGATGCAGTCCTGCACCAGCTCTCAGTCCCTCATGAGCTGGAGCCCAGAGTCAAGAGATGGGAAATGTTTCATTTCACCACAGACATCCTCAGATGCCTCTTTCTAGTGGGGGTGACTTTTGCTCCTGCTGTGGAAACAGCAGCTTTGGGAAAGCAGCAGTGACCCGTTTCAATATAACTCCCATTAGCACAAGGGAAGTGCATCAATCCCTAATTTTAGGTGAAAGCTAGGGTTACAAATATGTATATATACATATAAAGAATTATACCAAACCTGGATTTAGCTCCATTTGTTTAAAAAAAGCCTATAAACATACACTGAAGCCATACACCAAAAAAAAAAAGCTTTTAGAGGACTCAGAGGGGTCTTTCTGTCGTAATAGGTACATTTACTTGGGTTTTCAGTCCAAAAAATCCATTTTATGTGTATATCTGGCTGGGAGATTTACATATCCAGGCAGATTTTAGGGAGTCAGTCTCTTGTGTGTAAATAAGAGATGTCATTTGTTAAGATCTAATAAAAAAAAATCTTTAAATCATGTACTTTAAATTCAAACCTCCCCTTTTAAATTGAAAACAAGTCTGAAACTAGCCAAGTCAGAGAGGCTATTTATTCTATAGTGCAAACGCTTGCTCTTTATGGGAATTTTCTCCTTATGACAGGCAGTTAAAATAAAAAAAAATAAAAGAAAATAAACTATGGTGTATTAAAGAGTTAAAAAAAAGAGGTTCAGATGCATTTCCCACTGTGTCTGCTTTGCTTTTGAGATATTTTGATACCAAATAAAACCTCTTTAGACAAAAACTCTGCATCAAAACAGAGCCAAAATAGTTAAGTCTACAACACGAGTGCATGACAATGAAGTAAACATATTTCTTCATAATACAGAAGTGAAATTGTGGCAGCCTTACAGAGCATTAGAGACTTGTGGGTCTTTGTGAAATATTAACAAAGTAGAAAATTCCAAGATAAAACCCTGGACTGAAAAATACTGTCAGAAGGAGGGATCAGAGTACACCATGTGCCTTGTCTGTTTGCCCCCTGAAAAACACAATGTACAAATTAAGCACTGTGTCCTCTGAAAAAATTAATTGTCAGCCAGGATAGTACAGAGTATGTCAGATACTGCCGTTTGGTTCTGCACCTCAGTTTCCACACAGGCAGTACCTAAGCCTAGGAGTAATGTCATGAGCAGGAAAAGAAAATGCAGTTGAGGAGAGGAAAAAAAAATCTCCTCGTGTTCTTCCAATCATTGCCATTCTGGTTGCTTTTCATGAATCACCAAGACTTTTCTGCAAATACAACATCTGAAGATAGTCAGACCTGCAGGTGTCTAATAGCTACTACACAGCTCTAAGGACTTTGACTTTTTCCTTTGTTTCTCAATTGTTTTCTTCTCCTAAGTGTCAAAATCTTGAATAACGGGATTATTCTTTTAACTGATGACAGGAGCTTTCTCTGCAGATCTGTCCACTTTCAACAGTCGAGAGCTTGTCAAGAACAAGAATCCTTAAACAGTTCTTAAAAAATTAACAGGAAAGATCTGCCGACTGAGATCCCTTCTGTACAGCAGGGCAGATTAAGGAGACGTTGCAATCCTATGGACACTTCTAAAAGCTGAGGCCACATTGCCTCAGAATCTTTAAGCAACACTAATGTTTGGATCAAATACATGAATAAAAGGTTAAGGAATGAAGACTGATTCAGGAATGCAAGATCCATTAAACTATGCAAGTATGCATGAACTGTAAAAAGTGGATCCCATACATATCAGCTATAGCCCTTAGCTGTTAGCAGGTGTGAATCAGTCAGTTGTACAATTCATTTGTCTACCTAATTGCACTGAAGATAGGCTTTTACTTTGCCTATAACATCACTAATGAGTAGGTTTTCAGTTTGATCTAACTAATTAATTCTTGTTAACTTCCTTTGCATTGCTGTTCTTTTAATTTAACCAGAGACAGCACCAGAGTTGCTACTAGTGTTTAGTCTCAACTAGATTACTCCTATTCATTAAGGTCTGTAATTGTTGGTCATACCCTCACAAATGGTCATTACAACCTCTGGCTTGCATATTGAATAACAGCAATTTCCTGGCTCCAACAGACTCTCATGTGAGGGAGGGGAAAATGCTAATAAAGAAAGAATGAATGATTCTCTGCTTCATTCAGTGCTGTGTAGATTTCCTTTACAGCAGAAATTGTACTGAGGTGGTAAAACGGGTTTCTTGCAGGCCCCCTACCTCCACCCTGAGTGAAAACAATAAGAACCAAGTCAAGCATTCCCTGCTACTGTGATTACAGCATCCGTAAAAGTGATTATATGGCTGCTGTAATCAACTTCAATGAAAGCTGCCTGTTAGAGCTTCAATAATTACTCATTTCTGTTAACAGCTTGCTTTCAGTTTAGTACTTTGAGGCCTAGGAAAAAAAAATGGTGTTTTAATAAAAGATCCTGTGAACACAGTATTTTGGGGGGTAAGAGCTTGTGTGTGGGCAAATTAAAAAAAAAAAATGCACATGCAACTTTTTTGTCCTATGCTCAATAGCAGCCCCTTTTCATTTAAGCTCAGAATCTATTTAACCAGCAACAAGCACAAGTTCATACAGGGTTCAGTCATGTACTGAATGTTTACTGAAGGAGGCACAATAGTTTAAATAAAGTGGCGGTTTTAAATATTTTACCCATTTCTTTAAACAAATTGCCAATCCTTAAACTCTGTGTTAAACACATTTCAAAAGCAAAATACCACAAAGCTCTCTTTCAATAAAACCACCACTTTTGTCATACTATGCCTCCTTCGTCTTGATGTATTTTATTTCTGCAAAGCTCTGGAGAAGAATAGAACTTACAGAAGTTAAGGGCTCATTTTTAATACAAAACAAAAGAACCATTTAGTCTGAGATTAAAACAACACAGGTCACCATTGCCCTCCAATGTTTGATGTTCTGCAGAGCAATGACACAGCTAGGGATAAGGAAGGCAGACTGCAGAGAATTAAAGTTGACAAACACTTCCACCTCAAACTTAAAATCCCAGGCAACCTCTTTTTGAAACGAAAATAAACCCTAAACAACAAGAAGCAGCGAAACCACTCCTCTCATTTAGATAACTTCATGACTATACTTTTATTTCTCTCAGGTGCCAATACGCTTCTCCTTTTGAGACAAAGAAACCACCAAAAAACCAAAACCAGAAGGTAGGCTCTCAGAGTATGCAACAGAAAGCTAGAATAGTTAAAAATGCTGTCAGGTCTTGTAAGAAACTCAATGAAGTCTGCACAAGTATAAATGAGGTTGTTTCTTCTTCTAGAATCTTCCTCCACTTTGGGAAGGTTTACAGTAAGATTTCCTGCAACTCAAAGGCCAAGAAGCTTCCTGAAGGACAAGCTCTGTTATGATGAGGGGCTACTGGTCATGGTTTCTGTCCTTGTAGGAGTCCTAACAAGCAACACAGGGTGCTGAAGACAGAGGACATGCTCTGAAGACACTGCTGCATACTTTTAACAGGACTGTGCCTCCTGCAAAGCCTTGCAGCTGATGGCAGCTTTTGTACTCGCCAGATGAGAGACTGGGGTGACTTAGTCTCCCCCTAGGGATCCCAGGGGGATGGAGTTAGCTGCTGACACACCTCATACATGATGCCCAAACACATTTCTTGATCTGACACCTGAATGGGAGGAGAAGCACTTGCTGCTTTAGCACCTGATCAGCAGCATCAAGGAGAGCTTAGCTCTATGAACAATGCATATACTCTTTCTTTAAATCACCTTGGCCCAGAAATGCAGAATGTGTTCCCTGTCCTCAGTTTATCTCATAGGTGAAGAAAAAAACATGTTATTAATGTCTTGAATGTAATACAGTGCATGACATTTACATGGCATCTTTCATCCTGAAGGATTCCACAGCACTTTATAAATTATTTGCTTATGGAAATCACTCCCCCATTAGAATGAAGATAATACTGGGGTGTAAGCCAGCAGCCAGTTGGACAAATGCTCAGCAGCACCAATTTGGTCAAGGACAACAGTTGGAATTATCTATTCATGCAAAGAATGGCATGAGTTATAGAGAACCTAATTTTCCTTGGTACCTGCAATCACTGCTTTATTGTGCATGCACTATTTGGTTGCATCCACTGGAATTTTCATAAACCTTGCACTGTTTCTGAGGACAGAGCATTTTCAAAAAGAGGACACTGCCTTCCCTGGTGGTCCATCAGAATGCAATTCTGCCATGAAAGAAGGCATCATGAATGACCTGTGTATCAACCAGCTGCATAGATATGGTTTCAGTGTAGGGCAGCATCTTCAGTTGGCATAGTCCCATTCACTTGAAAGGATCTAATCCAAACTGTATCCTCTGGGGTTCACTTCATAAAATGATTCCATTTTACAATTTAATTTTCCTTTCCTAAAGGAAGTGTTGACAATGGACCTAAAACATGACCATAAACATTAAAAAAGAAGAAAATTAAGCGAATGTTATTTTCCCTTTGAACATCAAAGGATGAATTTCTGGTGTTGCTCTTTTCTTTTTGTCACCTGTGTGCACAGTAGAGTCATCTTTTGCTCTCTCTGCTTCCTTGCAGGAGACTGCACTGAGGGCAGTCAGCCTTGCCCCAGGGCAGAGGCTCTCTCTGAACGGACAGGACACTCCTGAAGTCTACAGGCTCCGGGTGCAAGATGGAGGAACATTCCTCTGCTTTCCACTGCATGCAGCAACCTGACCAGCTCAGATCATTATGCTCTCAGAGGGGGCACATCTGTCACATACCTTCCATCCTCTCCTTTTACTCAGTTTGATTTAGATGTGTCCTGCTTAGACCAAAGTATTTGCACACAAAAGGAATGTGTGGAAAAGAGGAAACAAAAATTTTTGAGCTACTTGGTACTACATATTTACCCAAAAAAAAGATGAAATCTTGTCTGATTTTTATGTTTGTTTTCTCTGAAAATCAAGATGGGGGTCTGCAAGTCCTCATTCAGAAACTTTCATCACACAGGAACTGTCAATAGATCAATGCTTGCAAGATGAGGAACCTGTGGAAAGCCTTTCACACAGCTGTTTGTCGAGGCAGCCTCTCCAGTGCACATCAGCAAGAGTTACACTGAAATTAGTAGGAACATTTTTTCCTGTTACATAACCAATCAATATATTTTTGCAAGTAATTTAACAAGAAACA
This sequence comes from Bombycilla garrulus, assembly GCA_013400315.1. NCBI lineage: Eukaryota > Metazoa > Chordata > Aves > Passeriformes > Bombycillidae > Bombycilla > Bombycilla garrulus. Next base: position 1,330,761 of record VXBU01012171.1, read on the forward strand.
AAATCATAAAATATCCTTTCATTTTCTACTACATATCCAGTATGTTATTTCTGTAGGAAAACTAATGAGAAAAAATTTTGTCTCTTTGGCTGTAGGAATAGAGATTTTCTCTGGTCTTTATGCACTAGTACAAAAAAAGATTTAATATGGCCCCTAACTGCAAAAGCATCACAATGCAACTTAATATAACCTGTCTCCAGGACTTTGTATTAAGCAGACTAATGCACAAAACACAAAACTCTTAAAGCAGTTGCTGTGTTATATAGTAGAACGCTATAAACAAAATGCTTATACTTGTCAGAATAAACTTGAAAAACTTGAAAATTACAGGACATAAGTTTTCCGAAGCACAGCCACTTTTACAAACATCTATAACAAGATTCAACATTGAACTTTTCACACTTGACAAATAGGAAGGTTTGGTACAAAGTATGGGAGAGCTGGCTGGGAATTATGATTTCTGGTCCACAAATAGCTTGTGTCCCATAGGTGCTGAGGTAAAATTAAACATTAAAAAAAAAACAACTTGAGCCTTGATCTAATTTTCTTTAACATTCATGAAACCTATCCCCCAAAAAAGTTGAAGAAAATAAAACACAAAATCTTTCTTTTCAATTGTTCATGACAGGCCACTGTGTCCAGCACTAGCATCAAGGACAATAGGTATCAAAAGCTGCAATTCTTTTTCTTTTTTTGATGAAAACCAGTAACACAGAGGTGTTTGTGGAATCAGCTGAAACTCGAATCTCTCAACCCACCACTAAGGCAGACAAAATGTCAGGGTATTCTGACGTATTTACTTTCTTAAGATAGGAGGCTGTCTTTAAAACTTTTTGCTGGAGGAGATGATTAAGGCAAACTTAGTGGTGTTATGTGCAAGAGGTATGCAAAATCTTTCTCCAGACCACCTTCTGGCTATTGGATAGAACTACAGACGGTAAGATCTTCCCACATATGATTACAGTCCAGCTGTTTTTTAAAGACACCCCCAACCCCAAGTGGATAAAATCGCTCTTTTTTTCATAGTCATAGCAATTTCATTGGCTCAGTGACCTATATTCTGACAAACAAAGAATTATGTGACACAGATCTTTGCCTGTGTAGACAATCATTAAAAATTATGTTAATAGAATATTTGTGAGAGGTGAAGTAGGTGTGAATGACAGGGAGATGATTTCTAGATTCACAGATTGTTTTACAGTAGTTACCTGTATTACCTTAACTGTAGAATAAAACATGCAACTCCTACATCAGCCCCTTCACCCATTGATTTTAGTTGTTCTGCAGTGCTCTCATTTTACAGATGGAGAAACTATACTCAGAGAAGTGAAGCTACATGGTCCAGCTGACATTGCAGGGCAGCGAAGCAGCAAGGAATGGTGCTGCCTCTTGGTTACCAGCCAACTGCAGCACTTGGAAGAACTTGGTGCAACTGTCCCTTTCACTCCAAACCATTTGCGCTTTGAGAGAGAGAAATACTGAATGAAATTACTGCAGTGACCATTTCTTTTGCATTCAGCAACAAAAACTCCATAAAGTACATTTGAAAAGATGCGCATACCTGACACAAGTTTCTGTAGTAGACCTCCTCCCTATATGGCATGAAGTCACACACAGCTTATCTTGTATGACTTGCTAAACCTTTTTTCACTTCCTCTCTTCTTAATATACATACAGCAGCAGCATGACATAATGAAATCTATCAAATATTAATTTTAAATGCTCTCCAGTGACCAAAAATGCACTCTGAGATTTATCAGGAGGCACCTATGCTGACAGTAGGACGGGCTATTGCTAAGTCGATTGAGTAGGTCCCAAAATAGACACAACTTTCTAATTAAATCAAAGAGCTTGAATCCCATCCAGACCCAGCTATGAAGCCAGAGCTGTGTGGGTGGAATGTGTTCAAACTGGCCCGTGCTGCCATGCTGGGCAGAGCCCAGCGAGGAACCCGAGGAGGGAGTGACAGCATGCAGGACTGCTTGGGGCCAGTGAGCACCATTCAGTCATCTCTTAGCACAGAAGGGACAAAAAGTGGAAGAAGTTACTGTTGTGACCAGAAGCCACTGGGGTTAAAGAGAATATCAGTACTACAAAGCTCTGCGGCAAAAGGGGAAGCAGTCTGCACAAGCAAAGTAGGACACAGTTACTTGTGTACCAGTTCCTGGGGCCACCATGAGCACACTGCCTTCCTTGGAAGCAGCATTTACCAGTAACAACTGTTAATAAGGGATTCAAAATCTTCCAGTCGATGGCTGATCAGTCATGAAGGACACTTGTCCTGTTCACAGTAACAGCTCACAGAAAGCACTCCCCTGCTCTTCCCACACCTTGAAATATGGTTTAAAACTCTATCAGGGAAGATAATATGCATCATTCCTTGCTTTCTTACTGCTCCCATGGAAGCAGCCAAAATAGACAACATCTGATCATATTTTCCCTACAATGTATCTGGAAATATTCTCCTGGAGAGAAATTATTAGGTGGGACTCCAAATTGAGAAGGTGCAGATTTGCTAGATTGCTGACACTATCAAACCATTCCATGACTCGCCAGAAACCTTCCACAGCCTAAAACCCCAATGCCATTTATAACAAAAAAAGGTAAAATGTCAATAAGCTTTCTGCTGCTAGCAGACAAAAATCTCAAGATTTCATTAGTCAGAAGATGTGTTTGGTTTAAGGAGATTGTGAAGGGGAGGCAATTATAAAGTTGGTATATTTATGTGGTAGGGCAGGGGAATTCCCTAACAGAAGAGGTAGAGTGAAATATACAAGTGTGTGTGTGAGTGTACATACATACATATGTATATATGTATATACCTACCTTTACAGAGAAAACTGTGTTTACCAGATAGATGTCACATCCTTACAGAAATCTAAAATATAAGATTGTATTTCTACCAGTGTCTCTGCTCTAGACAGTATGCCACCCCTGACTTTAGTAAGGAGATAGCAGCACTCTAACAACTATCATCCACCTATGGCAGCAAGTTCCAGAAGTTCACTGCTTGTGTTACAAGGAATTACTTCTTATTGTAAAATGATCCTTCTGTCTTTATCTGTGCCTCTAGCTGTAGCATCGTGAGAATTGGTGAACAGCAGTTCAGCTCATCCTCTGCCTCCATAGTTTTGCAAATTTTGTTAATTTCCCTCCCACCTTGATCATTCTTCATCCCCTCCTTCTCCTCTCCAAACCCTGGGAGATGACACCACCAACTCTTCCACATCCTGAAAAGTCATGGTTATACCTTATCTTTTGGTTATTATAATTTTACTGGATTTCAATCTGTAAAAGAACTTTTTTTTTTTCTGGAATCAGTCCAGATATATTTGTTTGGTGAGGAAAACTACTAAAGGCTTTTTGAAGTTGAGATTTGTATCTCCACTGGCTCTTTATCTACATGCTAATACTGGTAGAGCAGGTCAGTGTGGCAGCTCTTCCCTCTGCAGAAGCCCTGGCGACGCCCAGCAGATTATGTTCAATGCCGTGTGCTCAGTGGCCTTTCCCTGGATGTACTCACAGCCCATCTTACCAGGACGGTCACTCAGTGGCACACGCATTTCCCAGGCTGTCTTCTACAGTCGTTTGCTTAACTATCAGAACCAAAGCAGAACCACAAACTGCTTGAATTAGTTCCAGGGTGAGGACAATGCTCCCACGTTCTCAAGCAAGCACCTGCACTGCCAGCAGGGAAGCAATAGGCAGTCAGATGAGCTGAAAAAACCCAAGTGTAGGCCAAGCCCTGCACACCACACAGAGCCACTTGACTTGCAAACAGGATCTGCATGTAGGGACAGCAGCACACCACACCCGGACTCTTGTGTGTAACTGAGTGCCTCACCACAAAGCTGCTCCAGCAGAAACTGGGCTGAGACAAGTGCAGCTAAAGGACACAGAGCCTTTGCTTTTGTACCAAGAATCGTGTGAATGCCTGTTCAGAGACTGATACCAAAGTCAGAGGCTTCCACTATGATTAAGTAATCTGTGATGTTGACTTTATTAACTGCAAATAAAAACTTACTATAGAGTAGAACACATCTGACATATTTTTGCAGTTTCTCATTTAAAATCTATGTCCGTAATTGAATAAGAAAGTCCTATTTCTCATTCTTCTATTACGAAAAGAAGTCAAACTAAACCTGAACCATAAACTGTTTCAAAATGTTTCCCAAAGCTGGAAGAAAACTTACATTATTGTTTTGGAAATTTTGCCGATCCCAGATCTCAAACTGAAACAAGCAAAACAAAGACCTTTCCAGCTCAAAACACAAGTTCAGCTGAACAGCAACATCCCTGGGCACATTCTGTGCGACAAGAGGACAGCTTGACTTTAAGAGTCCTTTAAAAACCACCATCCTCTCCTGCGTCTGTTCCTTTCTTCCTCTCTTGTCACATTAAACACCAGCAGATGGTCACAAACTTTCTACCCTGGAATGAGCTACCCTCACAGACTACCTGCTAAGGTGAGATTGAGGTAAACTGCTTCTTGTGATTGCTGTTCCTCATTTGACTGTTGTTCACTAGACTTAATTTCCTCCAGCAATTCCAATACTATACCTAGTGGCAAAAAGACATATGTGTGATGGATTTGAGTCTTCACAAGGGAGAGAAAGGAGATTTTACCTGCAGTGAGCTGACCCCTCCATCATTCCCACTCCTCTGGCTACTCCTTGGCCCGCCTGTATTCGTGGCAACGCTTTTTTCTCACCAGCAACATGGTCCCCCATACTAAATTTCAGGTTTTAAAAAAACCAGTGCAGGTCCAAGACTAAAAGTGATGCTTGTGGAAAGGTGAGGAGATGGAGTCCCCTTGCTATAAGAGACTCTGTGAACTGAACAATAAACTGTTACCGGCTTGGAATGAGAGCTCAGCTAAAACAGATTCAGTCACAGCTGGATCTGACCCAGAACAGATTCAACCATACTGGTTCAATTCCCTGGTTGTAAGTGTCTTCTTGTAATGATAAGCTGTAATCAGCAATTAGAAAGTGTTCATGGTGAGGAAGTGCTAGAATTCATGCAAGGAAGGTCAGCCGTGGGCCTGGGTCTCATAAAAATTCCAAACTGGAATAATAATCTCTATGCTGAGCAAACATTTCAATATTGACATAGCTAAAGCACAGCTGAGATGGGAAAAAAAAGGCAGGAAGCATTTGTCATTTATAGGAAGAAAATGAGGTATACACATTCCTTAACATAAAGATGTTATAGATTCCACTGGGCACTGTGCAATTGTATAGTCCCTGCATTAATCCCTACCTATGTTCAGCAGAGTGTATCAATAGATTTAAGTATTTATGAGCTAAAAACATGACAGGAAGCAGACACACCCTGTGTAAGTAATGCATGATTGTGTCAGTGTTCCTCACAAGTCTCTTGATGTTCTCAGCTAAGTTCAGGTGAAAGGTACCTAAAGAGAGAAAAGAGAGCTGTAGCCTTTTTGGTACTATCTCTTCTTGGAGAATTTTCTCTGGAGCTTTCCCTGTGATAATTGGTGAACAATTCACCCCACCCTCTGGTTAGATCAGGCTTCCAGAAGACCATCAGATGTGTCAAAAGTACATGAAGCTGATGAAAATGTGGCTTACACACTGCCCTCCTTTCAGCTGCTGTGTAGCTCAAGTCCAGCACTGCACTGCCCATTTTATGGGCAGACTTCCAGGCTAGAGATTCATATGGGACAAGATTACTCTCAGGAAGATTCTGAACATGGAAAGACATAAACATGCAGTTTGTATCATGGTGAGGGCTACACACCAGCTCTGAAAGGAGTACACAGACATGGCAATGAGTGATAGCACATGAAAAGGACTTTCAAGAGGAGAATGAGAAAATAAATAATGTCTATCCTGGAGTCATCCTAAGACAAATTGCATCCTCTTTTCAGCACTGGCTAAGAGCAACATTTTCAGTTCACAGTTGGTGGTTCCCAAGAGTACAGCTGGGATGTTCTAGTTCATATTTGTAAACAACAGTTTAATCAGTAGAGCAATTTCTCTGTCTGTAGCTTGGATCAGAACCATTCATACCATTAAGAGCCTTTGCAGAATTCTGAAATAAGTATTTTGGAGTGTTTGTTATGTTCTGTTTTGTTTGTTTTGGTTTTCTGTAAGTTTGGGTTTTTTTGTTTGCTGGTTTTTAAAGTTGTATACCAGTGTGTTATAGTTTTAAACTGACACACTGCTCTTTAAATGAGACAGTGTTACAACAAGCTACCCTGTGTTTCGAGGTGCAATCCTAGTTTTCCCCACTTAGTTGAATCAGCCTCTCCTTTCTCGTTACAATATCATTTATCCCTGTGTCATTCTCCCAACTGCCAGCTAAAAATCTGCTTAATTTGCTTGCAAGGGACAGTGCACAAAAATGAAATAACAAAATAAAAAGTAATGGTTTTGTAAACTGGTAATTGTTTCATTCTCTCCAGAGTGATAAAATTTTATAAAAGGAACATGAACGTGCTGAAAAATCAGGGTATGGCCATTTGAGCTTCTTTTTGGTTCATGTGAGAAAGAAAACACTAATAATAATATGTTTGGGTTGAATGGAGTCTCCTTTGATTCATCCCATTTCTCCAGTTTCTCAAGGAGGAAGGATGGAAGAATGTATGCAATTAAACCATTGGCCTAAAAATGACAAAACTCTAACTCTTTGGAGGTGCTGGATACTTAAAAACTTGTTATTTCAAGTTCACATATAGACTCAGATAAGGACAAAACATCTTTGTTCATATGGAAACATACTGAGAGGGCATTGCTTTTTCTGCAAGGCCTTCTTAACTCTCAAACACTCTTCTCTCTGGTAGACCTCAGACTTGTTGCTCTTGGGACATGAACTGAAGTAAACTACATGCAGACAATTGTCAGAGAAGAAACAAAGTGAGAGTGATGGTGCATGCAATATTAATATTAGGTTGATAAAAGAGTGGGAATCATTAAGTCTGTTCAGACACAATGTGCTGAAAATTGAAAAAAATATTTCTTTTGCTCCTGGGTCTCCAGAAAACACAAGTCCCAAAGATCAGACTTTGAAATGTGTCATTTTGTGCTGGGTAGGATTTTCCTAAGCACCTAAGGAAGTTGCCATCCTGACTTCCATTTAAATCAATGTGACTAAAGCCCTAAAGTCCAGAGATTTTGCAAATTCCACTAAGCATTTGTCTTTTTAACCATCTAAATACTTAAGATAATATTTCAGCCTATGATTTAATACATATGTTACAGGAACAGAAATTTTAAAAATGACAACAGAATAAAAGGTGGCATTCAAACAGTAGACAGGATTTTTTTCAGGTATGGCTGATAATGTTTGGGGTGGTGGGAAAGTGGAGTCCAAGTCCAAGAAATGGTACAGCCACATATCAGCATGTGTCAGAGACTCCCCCTCTGCCTTTATTGTTCTGAATCACTGTTCAAGCAAAAATAACTATCAATTCATAGCAACCAGTAGTAGCTCAAGCAAACTGTTGAAAAAAAGTCCCTGTGTTAGCACTTCCAACAAATTTGAAAACATTTTCCGATCTAAACAAATAGATGGAGCTCACTTCAGTCAGTCTAACTGATGTGAAAGATTCTTCCCAGAATCCAAGGATAGATGTCAGCTTATCCATTGCAGTGAGGACCAGAGTGATGCTGATTCTGAGCTACTTTTCATTACAGAAAAGGGAAGTCTGAGAAGAACCTCATAACCGTAGTCACAGATTTGGCCAGGCTACAGGTATATGTAGATAGTCAGGCAATCTCAACAGGTACCAAAGACAAGGTGACAGGAGCATCAGCATGTTGAAGTGGCTGCACCTGAGCCAGCTTACATCCACTCAACCCATTCGCAGGCATTTTCTCAGGATGAAACACTCACACTCATCATTGTTTTTTGACCGTAGATAATGGTCAAAAGATAAGATAAGCCATGTAGATAACGTCAAGAATTCTTAAATGATCTCTGCTGTGGCATCCTACATAATTGCTACAGATGCAGGAGACATAACAACCTCCAGCTGCCGGTACCATTGCAATTAAAATTCTAGTAATCATTGGTGTAAGTTTGTAGGAGCCGCATGACAGCAGAAAAGTTAAACTTTCTCAGTATTAAATAATTACATCATCATGCAAGTAGAGCCTAAAATAGAACTAACCTTGTTCAATGCATAACATATTCCTTATTTTGGAAAGTTAAGAGAAAACAAATCAAAATTTTACTTTAACAAGGTGAAGAAAAAAAATCTGTTCTCAAAGTTTACTATTGCAACATACTATACTTAATTTTTTTTGCAGTGAGCTAATTTAAATAACATGTAAAAGACATGCCAAGTATTTAATACTGATTAAAGCTTATGCACATTTCTATGGAAAAAAGGAAGAGTCAATGTGATCATTGTGTTTTGTTAACTTTTACATAGCTAAAAAAATGACCCTAATGAAAAGGTTTGCTTTTCCTTAACCTAATCATTTTTTCAGCTCTTTGTTTACTTATACAGTTTATTAATCTAGTTAGAATCTTGATTTCAATGTAGGAAGGTATGTGCAGCTTCTGTGTTCAGAGAAGCCAATCACTTATGCACAAACTGTTGATGCTTTTGGTTCCAGTTATAGCTGTAATTCATTTGTCCCACTGAACTGGGTTTAACAAGCTTGAACAATAAAGATTCAGCTTCAGCTCCTCAATCATACCAATGTGTTTCTTGATTCAGTATCTTTTAAATTAATTCAGAAACTTCCACAGTTCCAAGAGAAAATTATTATCTTATCATCCTCTTGATTTTTTGATACAGTGAATAATGGAGCTATTAAAAATGAGTAAGATCAGAAAACTTAATTTAATTGATTAGTCGGTTCTGTGAAATCAACATATTTGTGTAAAAGCTATGAAAAACTGAAACAAAAGCTATTTTTTCTTGCACCTCCATATTAGACAAATAGTGTAATAAAATATCAGTATAACAATAGTCTACCTTCAGTTTTCTTTAGGCTTCAGACAGAAGTTAGTTTGTTCCATAAACTTTTCACCAAACATATGTCCATTTAAAAGAGAAAGGATTATCCAACCAGAGCAGGGAACGCATAACAAAATGACTGCTAGTATCTAGGTACAGGATAAACTGCTAGAAAAGCAAATATTCCTTATAAGAACATAAAAGATTCCTTTCATGAGGAACCCGCTCCTTTTTCCAGCAGAACCAGTGGCAGAACTGGGATAAGAGCACTTCTTAATCTGCAGCATCTGTGCATCCACAGCTGCTTGCATTTCACACAGTGCTACCAGTACTGTGAGCACTGTGTGCCAGGGACTCAATGGTCACCCTTTGAGACTTCCTTTGCCAAAAACAGCCTGCAACTTGTAGAATAACCTCTACAATTAATGATTGCTGATTATTCAGCAGAAACCAAACACAAGAGCTGTTGACCTGTTGCAACACTCTGTCATTCTGACTATTAAAAACTTTCTCGAATCTCATACTTTGTTTTGTTTCTTTTTTAGGTCTTCTTCACAATATTCCTTACCCAATGATAAATGCTTTCAGCCTGTGATCAAATGCTCCTTATCCTCTTTACATGCTTGTCAAACATGGCCTATATGAGGAACTGGATTTCTCTTCATTGTCATCATTTTTTTGGGCTCAGGAATGGACAAGCAGGTCTTCTTCAGCAAAATTTACATTCCTCATCAGCAATTTGTCAACAGCAAAACTCTGCCATGCTCTTAAACTCTTCAACGCTTTGGAAAACTGCTGGTTCATCTGCCCCCTATTTTATAACCTATTCTAATAAAACTCCTCAAATTGCATTTGACTGCTCTTTTCCTTTGTTTCGACTGTCATCAAAGCCCACAGGCCTTGAAAATAAGAGAAAACTGAGAAGTCAGAATAATGTGTGAATTCAGGAAAGACCCTTAAAACTCGTAACTTTGAACCATTCAACAAAATCCTATATCTGGTGAGTCTTCAGATCAATTCCATAATACAAATACAAATATGAAGAAGACAATAAGCTAAAAATGTTCCCTAAATATACTGATTTATGCCACCCAGAAAGTTGCCAAATGTTAGGTTCCTGCTGAATATAGTTCAGCTATTTCCCTGAATTCTAGTCAATGCAATTATGGGTTTTTATTAGAGGATGCACATATTGCCTTTATAGCTTCAACATGTATTTCAGCTTCAACTAGAATTCACAAAAGCACATTGCCATTCCTTAAAATGCACTGCATGAGGCACATTCTGGGTCAGAGTCAACTCTCACACAAGTAAATCTGGATTAACAAAATCCACAGAGGCTAATGTACTGGTACTAGGACAAAGCAAACAGTAAAAATGGACTCACATCCACATATTTTAAAAGCAAAGAGCTCCACCTTATCGAACTATACTTGAATCTGGGAGAGAAGAATGCAGAAAATGAAAATAAAAAATTAATGCTCCCTTAAGGAGATAAAACTGGTAATGACTTAAAAGTGCCTTAATTGTTCTATTTTCCTTATAGCAGTTTCCATGGAAGGGAAAGAGTAGCAGAAGGCTGAAGTTTAGATGTTTCATCATGGTGCAGTCTCAAAGAATCTGATATGACAATTCTGTGCTCAGTTGTTTGAACAACTTAAAACACATGCTAGGCAGCTTAAGGAAGCAAATAAACACAGCTTTTTCATTCCACGGGAAAAACAAATTAGAAATAGATCCTGGGACACGTTAACAAAAAGCCCATTAAATAATGCATCACACCAAGCAGCAGGTGAAGTATAAGCAGAAACTGAAGATACATTGGTCAAAAGTTAAGTATTTCAGTACCAGGGATTGTCTGGCATTGATTCCCCATTGAAATTTAAATGGGATTCAGCTGAACCGAATTCCTAATCCCTTCACTCCCAGAGCATGGATGTTCCAGCATCTGTTTGTGCAAGGAAAGGAGAGAAGACTTTTTGGCTCTTCCTGAACACTGAGGTGGTACAAGCACTCATCACCTCGTGCAGTCCCAGGGCTGCATCGCCCCCATTTGCATCAGCCTGCATGTATCCCTGTCCACACTCTCTGGCAAAAGCATTAATGTCCATACCAAGGCAACAAGTTACACTCTTTCACAAGCAAAAGTACTCACACAAGCTTTGATTTACCACTGGCATTTATCCCTGTTACTCAGAGGTCCTTGTGTAGTATGTGGATATTGTAAACAATATCATCCATGCCACATTGATATTCTTAACAGCAAGCATCCTTGTACTGAATTACATAGCAAATGTACTCAACAGGGCTTTGCGTGACTCAGAGCATATCCAGAAAATCTGAATAGTCCACCAAAATCATGAAACAGTAAGTGGATTTCTTCCAGAGTTGTTCACATTACAAACAGATATCCATGACCCTATTTAGACGCTGAAGTTCAAAGACTTTGGCCACATTTTACGTTAAGCTGACCTTCATAACACTCAGAGCACAGCATGGTAACTAGAAAGAAATGTAGGGATCATAAATGCACAAACTGTGTCATACACTGCACAAACTATCTTTGCTGTCATGCACAATAGCTTGGCAGAAAATAATCAAAAGTTTTGATCTAAGCTGAGTTACTACTGCGCTGCCTGGGTCTGCTGGAAATGTAATTGTAACTGCACAAAACCAGAACACGTTCCACTAAGATGTGAACAAAGTAGAGCTTTTAACTGGAGAGGGAAGAGGGAGTAGCTACCACATGTACTGGCTGCATGGGACAGGAAGAAGCTGCTGAAGCAAGCAGCCTTACAAGTTAGGTGAAAATTAAACTGTTGCAATAAGAATGGCTGAGAAAATATGTCACTGCTTAAATTATCTGGTCCTGCCTCAGTGACAGAACACTTCATATAATAATGGCCACGCTATGCAGTAACGTTTGTATTTCTAAGCTGTATTTTGGGAAGGAGCCAATTAATGAAACAGGGACAAAGGAATGGTAACATCAGAAAAAGCAGGCTCCAGCTGGCCCAGGAGTCCCCTCCAGTATGGGCTGGTACCAGCTACCCCACAGGAAGCTGCCAAATGCCCTAAAGCAGCAATGCAAGGCCTTCTGAAACAGGAAGTTTCTCTTAACTTCTAGTAATGTTATTGGTTTTAACTGTGCATGTTCTCACTGCCCTGTACTCATGTCTAAATTCTTTTCAAAACCCATTACAGTCTTCAGCTATGTTACTTTGTTACAGTGAGGTCCACAAATCATTTAGGCACTGGGAAAAAAACCAAACACATTTCTTTTGCAAAGTTTCATTGCTGCCTTTCAGATTCACAGACAAGTCTCATCACCACCTAATATTTATCAACACTTGGCAGTTTAAAAAAACCTTTGTGGTTCATTCTGTCTCCTGGCCACAGGCCATTAATTAAGTGAAGAGGTAAAGATGGTGGCACCACTGGTAAGTTCAGGCTTTTTTTTTTTTTTAAGAATGTCTACAGCCATGGTTCAGATGGAGGTGCAACCCATAAAATTCCTCACTATGTTTCTGTCCACTCTCATGGTTTATATCACTATTAGTAGTAATGTGAACTCTCCATACCGTTTCCAAAGAATATAAGGTCAGAAAAGCAGAAAGTAAGATGGCAAGTATTTAACTTTACCAAGAGGCAAAATCATCCAAGCAAGTATCATTCTGCACCTTGTTTTCCCTGGAGGCAGTTTTAGTGGATAAGATGCCTGCAGGTCATCATCTTATCTACAGAGGCTGAATCCAAATGCTCACTTGTTTCATCTAAACGATGAGTTACCCAACTCTTAGTCAAAATCCAAAATGTAACATGATGCTCCTCTTCACATCTCTTTGTAACACACAAACTATGTGCAGAATACACATAGTGAAAGTTGATGAGTTAGTGTAGTATTCACAAGCAGAGAGCAGCCTTTTGAATATAATCACTTTCTAATCGCTTTCTATTGCTGAACTAAGTTTTCACATTTTGTCTTTACAAAAAGAATCATAATGCAGTAGTAATGTCAGTGAGGATAAACCACTGACTTTCTGAAAATTATTTCACTTTAAACAGTGGAAATATATCTTTAAGCAATTACAAAACTATATACATCAAAAATGTGTACTTTTCAGGATCCTTGATTGTTCTGAGGTTGGCTGGTTTTCACGAGACAAGCTTTCCTCTCTTCCTTTTAACTTCCTGACTGGTAAGTCTACATTATAAGCAGGGTCATATCGCTGAAGGACAATCCCACTGTAATCAATACATCATGATAACAACCAATGTCCCCAAGGCAAAAACAAGTATCTCTGCTGGAGTAAACTCTCCTGGGAAATCCAAAAGGTTAAGAAGAAACAAACAAAAGCCTTATTCTGATATCTGATTTACAAAACCCTATAAGGAGAAACATAGAGGTGGAATCTTGTTTTACTGAGAACACAAGTTTAAATGTTTGGGAAATACCCAGGCACATAAAACCAGTTATTCATTCTGATGCTCAAAGATACAGAAAACAGACCAGGTTTTTTAAAATTCTACTCTTCTGGAGTCTTATTTATCAGCACAAACCAGCTGTGTCAACAGGACAGTGCTGAAGATGTCTCCCACTGTCACCTTATGTCTAAGGTCGAATGTTTTAGGTGATTAACAACAGTTTTAGCTGTAGACAGCTGGATGCTTACAGTGTTGCAAGCACTGATGGTTAGTCTTGTCTTTGATTATATGAAGTGACTTTGGTTTCAACAATAGTTGAAAATTCAGTGGAACTCGACAAACTACAAATAGATTTCTCTGACTTTCCTGTTTTCATTCCGATGTGTACAAATTACCTCAACACGCCCTTTTTTTTCTGAAAACACTAAGGTCTGAAAGAAACTCTTGTTATATTGTTGCCACTTAGGTTTCACTGAGCCTGCATTATCTACTCACAGCTTTAATGACTTCCTGCAGAGAGAGGCTCTGTAGAAGTCTTGGCAGCAGGGCTAAGAATAGCATTAAATGCAAGGTTATCTAGGCATTACACTCACTGTAACATGCAATTAACTCTCCTCTTCCATTTTCATTACACAATTATTCATTAATGTCAATTTAATTTTATGCATTGTTCTACATGACCGAAGGCTGATTACGGGCCTTTTCACTCCAATATCCCAAGTTAACTGGTGCCAGCCTCTCTCAGGGCTGCCTAATTGCAATTTAGCCCAGACAATTCCTCCCATTTTTGCCCTCCAGTAATGGAACAACAGATCACGGCCAGGTAAAGATTTTAAGGTGGAAATAAAGCCCAAGCCTGAGCAGCACTGAAAACAGTGAAACCCTGTCCCTCCCTTCCCTTTAATATCTCGCAGTTTCTGAATTGTTATTTATTGTAGCTGCTGATGCTATTAAAAAGTCTCATAACTTAAATTGGCCTCTCTACCATCCCAGGGATTTCTACAGTTATAGAATGAAGCTTTGACATAAACCCAACATTTTGCATTGTAAAGACTCAGTATAGTGTATATTTAATTGATTTGTTCAACAAGAAGGTAGCCATGCTACGATCTCTTCTCACTGAATTTGGTTTGCCTCACTGGTTATCTTTTGGCAAAGTTTTGAAAAAGTTTTTAATCATTTTCATGTTTAACTTCTTGTACTTTATTAGTTCAGCTCTCTGAAAAACAATTCTTTATCGGATAATTTTCTTGACAAAAGAATGTGGAAAGTCTCACACTTACAGTAACACATGATACATGCTGTTTTCACTGCAAACCCCTAAATAAGCCACCTAAAAGTCAGGATATAAATATAACCAAAACCAATACAGATTCTTCCACATCATCTTTCCCCAGTAATTTACATTGTACGTTAAATCGGCACAAGCAACTCGTCATTACTTTCCCCCCCATTTTTAGTGGCAGACCATACCCTAAAATAAGATTTAAAGAATGGCTAAGACATGAGGTATGTGCCTGTTTCCTCCAAATTACATGAGACTGTATGTCTCTGATTAAAAATCCCATAAAAAATGAGGAAATCATTCAGTGTTTTCTACCTGAGTGAGCTACCAGTTTCATTTCAGAAGAGGGTTTGCATGAGCCCTTTTCCACACACCTGGTAGAAAGACTGTGATGAGACATGCCTAAAACGTTGTCTGATGCCTAAGGGTAGGCAACAAGCTGCTTCTTTGGAAGCAATAATGAAAGAAAACAAGTTATATGCATTACAGCACCCCTTTTCTCTCCTTTTTTGACACTGTGTTTAAGGCTGTGTCAGCATTCTTGCTTGAAACTCCTGTTTTCAGGGGTTTTATAATACAGTCATAAAAACGAATTCCACACTGAAACTTGGTACCCTTTGGCCTAAGAGGGAAATTTTTTTACAAACTTTTTGGACAAAACCAAAATCCTCTTGGTTGCTTCTAGGTTGCACAATTCCCTCCCTCTCCCCCACTCAATTTGTAGCAAACTCATTTTATACAACTGTAAATAAAAATTATTTGTAGGACCTCAGTCTATCAAATGGGTGTGGATACTTTTGGTATTTTGGCATTCAATAACTCAGGACTGAAAGATAAGCTCAATGACATACATACATACATTTTTAATTATTTTATCTCCTGTATGCTTTACTGTGTTAAGTTTTATGGTGATTTACATCATTAGAAAAAAGGTTATTAAACATGCAGAATACTCAGTTCTAGTGACATGTTAGATTGGAAACTTCACAAACCAACTTTGTCAATGGCATAGCAACATTCACTGGAAAGGAGTCCTACAGCGGCTGCTTAAAAATGCACAAATGTGTACTTAACAAACTAAATGCGAATGGATATGATGAGGTTCTTATAGACCATGATGCAGTAAAATATATTTTAAAACTCCCTAAATAGGTTTTAACTTAATTAGGTCAATATGTGTGTTTAAAGCATAACTTATATGATCAGGTCAATAACTGGTATTTGGGGGATTTTAAAACAGATATTTTTAACAAAAGGCAGAATAAAAAACCTACAGGATTTTTTTTTATACCTGCAGGCTAAGGTATAAACCAGACAGAGTCAAGAAATTAAAAGTGAAGGCTGGCATTACGGTTTAAAATTGCAGAGGGCCACACACAGCATGGGAGGTGTCAATGCTGTACGTGCTGTATTGCCCTGACAAATTGCACAACTGGAGGATAAAGTGGGAAAGAATTAAAAAGAGATTTGGTCTCTTTTTGATGACTGTATTTCTGATATAGCTTATATTAACCTGGATCTTTAAATTTGGAGTCTTACACTTCCATATTTTGTTTTGGATTCAGCTTTTTCTTCTAAAGTCACACCGATTTTAACAGCTAAACTTGTTTGATACTTTGATTTTTTGGCCTTAACTTTTAAGTTTTATAAGTTACCAATAGTTTAGTACCTTCTAGAGCTTTTTAATTCATGCTCTGCTTGCCTTCCCTCTGTGAGGTTTATGGCCATGGGACCTAATTTTCTGTTTTCATTATGTATGTTAGACAAAATCTGTATTGCTAACAGAGCTCAGTTTGGGTCTGAAAGGTTTATATCTAAAGTTAAACCATTATTGTGTAACAAATAATTACTCAGAAAATGCCCTTGCATCTGTCAGTTCCCTAAAGTCAACGACTGATTTAAACTCTTTGTATTTAAACTAATTTAATCATGCAATAACATTACAAACCAGCAGTGTTACTGCAGTGCACTGCACAGGCCTTCATGCACCACTTTCTAGGCAGAGCTTCTTAACCAACACAAAGCAAGAACTGCCAGTGGTGAAGAACAATTTGGATGGGATTAATGAAACAGTGAAAGTCACACAATGGGCACAATTGTACTTGCAATTTATGGGCCACCTTTTCTCTTGATGTTTTTGGCAAGCTGAAATAGATGGATACAGGGGGCATGGCTGGGACACTGAGGCCTGGAATGATACTACCTACGTACAACTGTATGCTTTTGCCTACAATAGATTAGTGTTGCAATGCGCCCCCAAGGACGGCGTGGCCAGATTGCAAAGGGATTTGAGGTTCTCTCTGTCTCTCTTAAAAGGTGAAAAAGACAGAACTTTCTTCACAAATTTGGATGTATGCTGAAACAGGACACCTCAAAGGACCCTCTGGACTTCACCTCAAACCTGAAGCTATCTGGTTGGACAAGTGCCAAAGGTGCCGCCTGAACAATTACTACTAAAAGCATTGAACAAAGGAAACCTGGGGCATTTTCGAGGTGTTTTAGCAGAGACAGGGATCTCCTTGCCTCTGGCATGGTTTTTTTTCTCTATAGAGTTTGTTATTTTTGTTGTTAATAAAACTTTTTTGTTTCCAACACTGCCTTAGATGCCGATCCCACTTATTTTTATGCCATTGGGGATTACAGGACAAAAACCCAAAAGCGATAAACTCTGAGAGCTCATAACACCTGGCTCGAAGAGTATTTTATCAGATTAGATAAAAATTTGTAATGAACATCTTACTATCACAGGTATTGAATAAAGTATTCACCGAGTGAATGTTAAAGGAACGTTAATTGGTTGAGAACAGCAAAACTGGATAAAATCATTACAAAGCTACAGGTTTACATCTGAAGTCCCACGGCCATGGAAAGGGAGTCCTGAAAGTTTAAATACAATTATCTGGCACCAAAATAATAATTTTTCTGGGAGTAATTTGGGGTCTGAGAGCCTGTAGCCACACATTATCTTCCCTGAGAGAGTGGTGTTCCATGCAGTGCTTAGATTTGCCTGAGCTGAAGATACATCCTGCACGTTTTTGCAGCCAAGATGGGAAGGGACCGCGACGGTCCACAGGTGGCAGCTCTGGTGGGTGACACAAAATAGAGCCTCCAAGGGGCTGAGCCAAGGTGACTAACTTCTGTAGAGTCAGTCTCAATTGGAAACATTCTCCATGGCTCCTAATAAGAGGAGATTGGTTTTTCATGGGCTAAAATTCAGAGAGGAGGGAACCAGCTTATTTTATGATTCCATTGTTTAGGTTTTAGAGCACGTTCAGGTACTGGGCATACTCCTTCCTAAGACAGCTTTTCAAGTATGTTGGCTGTTTAGTTTGCCAAGCATATGTAAACAGTTTAAAATATGAAATAACTCTTCTGTATTAAAAATGTATTTATTGTCCCCCTCCCCCTAAAAAAACCCAATTGTTTTCCATTATGGCTTGCTTGCATGCCAAATTTCATTTAAGCAAATAAAGATAATTTTTTAGGTATAGGATTTTTTTAAAAAACAGCATTATAGTTATGTAAAATCTATGCTCCTGTAATTTAAAACAATGCTACCCTGGAGTTTTAAACTTTCCAAAATGAGGATTTATAATGAAACACCTGACAAAACCTTAACATACAGATACTAATAAGTTATTCTGTAAACAATGAATCTGATTCAGATTTTTTTAAAACTACATTATTTAGCCTAGCATGACTTCATTTAGTCTAGTGAAATAGTTTCCCCCATTTACCTTGTTGTGAGTGGTTGCAATCATGCATGGTATATGGTAAACACATGTTGGGGGATCTGTACAGATCATTTTTTTAAGGTCTGCATTGACAAAAATGGATAGTAGATGAAGTGAGGTTTCTAATGAGTTAGCCAGAAAAACACTTAATGAATAAAAACAAATGCATGTTACTTCAAATGCAATCATAGTCTGTATTTTTACCTTATAGCTGTTCAGTTTTCTTGGCCCCCCTGCCCTGTGACATTAAATCTACATTAAATCTAATGTCAAACATTTTTGACAATATACTTTTTGGTTTCTGGATAATTTGATCATTTTACTAATAGGGTTCACAGAAGTACTACGTTCTATTTAGAGGCAGTGTTACTCATAAGCAAATGGCAATTGTATGGCTATTCTAAAAGGCTGAAATGGCTCACTCAAGTATTATTCCAGCTGTTGCAGGCCTTGTAATGACCTTAGGTGCTGACTCAGAGTAGGACTTTGTGTTGCAGAATCCTGCTTTAAACTGTAATTCTAATGAAGCTTAAGATAAGGGTGATAGCTGCTGGGGTGAGAAGGTAGAAAGGGTAACTTCACTGCCTGAGCTAGAGCCCAACTCAAAATCCAGTGCATGAGCACAGATTTGCACTAAAAGAATGACAGTGGGAGAGAAGTGAGCATGTAGTTGCTTCCAGTCATGTAAAACCTACTCTAAATCAAGTGAGTATTTGGCATCTTAAGCAGATATAGTAAGTTTTCCTCCAAGTGTTTTCTGCCAATGGTTTGATTGTGGGGTTATTTAGCTTTGCAGGATGGCTCAGATGATTCCATTTAGTGTCTAGCCGAGTAACAACCTGAGATCATTGAATCACCACAAGAAAATTCCAAAACACATTGAAAATCTGAGAGATGTCAGCCATCCCTTTTTCCTGAATTTTGCATGAATATTACAAGGAAGATTCAGGATTGGGTAGGACACCATACTTTACAGTTGGACAATGTGAACTTCATTTTCAGAATGAGTGTTTACTACAAAATGTATATTCCTAGCACATTGAATTGAGGATGTTTAAAAAATCCAGAAAAATCAAACAATTGTTAACATGTCACTTAATATGCCAGTTTTCCTTAATTTCTTCTACCAGTTGAATCACTTGAGCTGCCATCATCTCTATCTCTTTGCGATACAGTGTACTGCTTTTAACATATAGTGGCAAAGTTTGCAGACCAGTTTGACAGGTATTCAGTGGACACCTTATTGAACTGATCTAGCATTTTCTGCCCTCTAACAATTTTTATCTTCCTAGTTTTTTCAGTGGAAAAGGAGCACACTGCCAGGTGTAGTCTCCCTTCAATGCATTCATGCATCTCCCATTAACTCTG
>VXBU01012171.1:1355504-1532169 GCA_013400315.1 Bombycilla garrulus
TATCATTACAATAAAAAAGGAGCCATGAGGCACATCACTAAGAGAGAAAACAAATCAAAACAAAACAGAGAAGAAAAGCAAGCAGCTTATTGTGTCTCTGCCAAGGGTGAAGTAAACAGTACATCTGTTTCAAAATTCAGACCCCTACATCTGACCAAAACTGTCCATTAGAAAACAGAGTCAGGAAAGGTTAGTGACATTTTGAGTGTCTAGTTTCTTTATGCTTTTTCCTTGCACACAGAAGAGCAATTCTGAATGCACATATTTATAATAAATCTAATTGTTAAAAGAAAATAATTTTAGAAATTCCCTTTTAAAAATACTCTTATCATAAACATGGAACATACTGTGTACTGTGTCTGACTTACAGCAGCTCAGTTCAGCCTGGGCAAGATAACCAGGAGTAATGGTTTTTGATAATCAGGCCACAGTATTAATATAACATGAACCATAAATGCTTTTGTACTACATCTCTGGTTAAGCTACCGAATCTCATTGGAATATTAAGGAGGAAAAAGCTATCGTCTACTTTCTCTTCTAAATTATAAAACATGCTTCAGAGGATTTCTCCAGACGCCTATTTCTCTAGAACAGACACTATAAAAGCGAGTACATGTACAGGTGATTAATGGCTGTATCTCTTAAATAAACCTCTGATCTGTAGTATCCAGTTCAAATTCAAATGTTGCTTGCTGGGTCAGAGTTTTGGTTCCACAGAACTTAGCTGTGAGATTTCAAGTGCCAGTTATCCTGGAAGGCATCAGTCTGCTTGGGAAAGTGGAATTCAGTTTTCTCTGGGAGGAGGAAACTCCATTTCAACAGGTTTCATCAGTCCTCTGCTTCTACAGAATTAATCTGAAGACACTAATTTTGATCGATGCCAATTGTGGAGAAATGCTAAATAATGCCCATTTTCATCAATGTTACCAGTAAATTATACATAAAAAGGTAGCATCAATGCTAGGATTTGGGGAGTATTTTACAACACATCAGAATAAGGTGACTCAGAAATATACCTTATGTAAAACATACAGCTGTTCAGAAACCCAACCTACAAATGTCATTACAACTAAATTTCACATCAGTATGAGGCAATGGCAACTACAAACCCATAAGCCTTTCGCAGAAGCAGCATCACCATGTCAACAACTCTGCTTCTATAAAATAAATAAATGAATTATATAAAATAAAAGCAAAGAAATATTTTGATTTTACAGAACAAACTTCTGGTTGAAATATTTGAATTATTTGTAAGGCAATTCCACATCAATGGCTGGAGGAATACAAATCAAATAACATAGCTGACTTTCTTGGTATTTTGCATTTACTTATGGTAGGTGAAACAGAAAACCAAAGCCCATTCCTAACTAGTTTTGATCATTAAAAAATCCATGGCAATTTTAACAAGAATATGGGTGTTAAATTAATCACAGTGAACTGGCAAAATTCCAGTTCTGGTAATTACATCCTGCATACCTAAAATTCTCCCTGCAGTTTCAACTGGAGAAGTTACTCTTTCATTTTCCTCTAAAACTGCATATCGTGGTGCTACTAACATAACTTTTGGTCCAAAAAGTTTCATTTCAGTACCAGGTAAATGGGCTGAGAAGCTTTTGGGTCTCTTCAGACTAAAGATACCTTAAAACATAACTGTTCTGATATGTTACTTCATCCAACTATTTTTCCCCCTCATCACACACATACCTATCCTCTCCCCTGAATGCAGTGGAAGCATCTATTTGCTTCTCTAGTTAAGAAAACCTTGCCTGTGCCTTCCACAACCCTAACCTGCAAAATCAAGCATCCCACTCATCTGACATGGAGTCCGGTGAAAAAAATGCAGAGAGGATCCTCATGGACTCTCCAGACAAAGAACCAGAAAACTCACTTGACGTCTTGGATATGGGTCTTATGAAAAGCACAGGCACTTGCTGCCTCTGCGCTTCCAGAAACAAGTAAAAAAAGAAGGATTCCTTCTCTACTCTCAAGACACCAGAAAAATGGCAGGCATGGTAGCAGTGCAAATTCTCTTTCCCACCAAGAGTTACATACAATAATTCAAAGTCCAGCATCTATCTAACCAATTAACCAGAAAGATTTGGATAGAAACCAACTGTGGAAGTCACCAGTAATTTTAATTTTTAAAATAGCTAAACTATTAGGTTTTATGGACTGCCAACATTGTATCAGAGTCCTTCATGTAGTCACTAGAAAAAGACTCTTCCTTGCTTTTGCAGAACTATCCAGGATAGTGTATATAAACAGACATAAACATAGAAAGGCCAGAGAGTAGGAGACCAAGAACACTCTGGCACACAGAAAGAGACTGTGCCTGTTAAGGTAAGACAAATAGAGGGGACGGGGAGACACGCAGACGCTGGGCTGCTCCAGGCAGGTAAGAGTAGGCATCTGTCAGTCTGCCCCTGTGGCAGCCTCCTCTGACATGGCCCTGCTGGCTCCTCTCCAGGTAAGCTGCTTTCTGAGCTGACGACAAATGTATATTGTACAGAAGGCTGGCTAGAGTTCCCCAAGCTTCTATTAAGGCACATTTTGTAAGTGATAACGTCTCTAAGTGTAACAAGCAAAATATTATGAATTGATTTCAGCATGAGCTATTCATGATAAGATGGAATGGAACAGGGGCTGAAGTAGAAGTGTTTAAATGAGACACAGGGTCTGTTCCTTGCTTCTGACCTCTGTAGTTAAGCAATAAAATTTTACATGGCTGCAACAGTATTCTGTGTCAAGAGTATTAAGTGGACAGCTTCTAATTACCTTAGCTCATAAAGCTGGAGAGTTTGATCTATTGCTTAAAAGCTTTTTAGCTTAATTTATTTTAATCAACAATTCTATTTTTAGCAGTTGTTTCTAAGTTGTTTCCAGTAAATAGGTGGGTAGATTGGGTGGTTGAGGGTTTGGTTAGCTATGTGGCTCACCTCCCAAGATGCCCAATCCCAAAGTCCCCAGCTCAGTAAGAATCTGCTGATGTAAAATGATATTGTGCTGGTTTTTACATTAGCAGGAAATTAAGCTACAAAAAAGCCACTCCCCTTCCGCTGCCCCTTCCCATAAGGGACAAAAAGCAGAGACCATGCATTGAGATAACAACTTGCTAAGAGCACAAAGCAATGGAATAAGACATGCTCAATATAATTATATTAACAATAATTAAAAATCATTACTATGGCAATACTAATAGCAAAAGTATACAAAAAAGAGGTGTTTTACCCACAAAATGGTATTCACCACCATCAACAAAACCAAGATGGTGGCTGCTCTGTGCACGTCAGCCCCGTGTGGTTTCCCCAGACAAAGGCAATCTTTGCTTGTTCCCGCCCGCCGCCCTCCCACATTTGGGAACAAAGGCAATATGGTGGTGGAGCTCCCGTGGTGAACGCTGCCAGCCCCAAACAGTGAAGAGCATTGACCCCTGCGAGCCGCTCCTGGCTGGCGCTGTTGCTTCAGCACTGGGAGCGACTGAGCTCTCACCGCTGTCCCTTTCAGCACCCAAGGTCCACAGGCGCTTTCTGGAAAGAACAGAGCAGGGACTGCTGGGACGGCAGGGGGACCGAGCCTGCAGGAGTCAATGCCAGCACTTAGCCAGAACAAGATGCAATGGCCCTTTCTGAACAAAACCATGACCCTCAGCAATGATGTGCCTGGTACAGGATAACAACCTGGTCACACCCACACAGCACTGACCTCCCCCCTCCCCTGTAACCAGGACTAAGGCACTGAACCCTACAGCACTGGCCATATTTTATAGAACCTTTTCCTCTTCCAGTTGCAACAATGTCCAATAATATCTAATATATTGTTTATCAGTGTGGTGGGATTCAGTGAGAGAAGGACATTAATGCTCCCATGCTTTTCTGAACATGGCTATCATCCCTGGCAACATTTTCCCATGTCCCTGCTCATGGTGTAGGGCGCTAGGATGGGAAGCACTTGACAAGGTGGTTATTTGGCATAAAGAATCCAAGAACTATGGAGAGGGAAAGAATGGCAGTTCGTGCTACTAGTACAAACATATTGCTTGGTTGTACCTTCTCCCACATGAAAGAAATGGCTCAGGAAAATGGCAGTTTTGATCATATTTCACAATCCCTCAGACTCTGTGAAAAACAATGGTGAAAGGGAAGTGAAAAGACATGTGACAACTCCTGAAACTCTGCCACAGGATGCCAAAAGTGCAAGTCATCCACAAAGATCCAAGACTGTTTTCACTAACAAAACTTTTATTCAAGGATGCAATGTTATTCTTGGGATCAAATTTAATAATCCAGTGGTACTGAACCTCCTTGTGCTTCTGTGGTATTGATTAATCCTTTGACGCTCATTTGGCTAATATGCAGGTAGGCTATTCACATAATTTTCATAAAATTTGGACCAGAACAGCATCAACCTATTCTCTCAATACAGCACAAGCAATGTAATAAAAATACCCCATATGTCATAAGTGAGATATTAAAAGAGGAAAAAAAAACAACACAAAAATCATGGACTTCATGACTCTCCTGAGACTAGAGAAAAGATCCATCCTTAGCTATAATAGGAAAAATGACCTTGGCACAGGGCGCTTCCTGAAAAACGAAGGACTGGCTGGGGTTAATGGCCTACAGCTTTGCCTGAGGCCATCAAGTCTCCCAGTCAGTCATTAATCCCCCGGAAGTACCCCGGTGCCTTGATCATTTCTACTTAATTAAAGTCAGTGATCCCCAGGATGCCTCCATTTCACCAGGAGACTCTTTCTAGTTACTTCAAGGAATGTGCCTCTCAACTCCCTCCCTTCGTTTCTCTCTCTCTCAAGATATTTGACATGACATGTTCCAATTTCCTTTTTAATGGCCAATGTTTAATATGGCTTACAAATAATTATTTTTTATTTCATCTTTGACATGAACCCTTAGTCCAAAATTGAAAAATTAATTCTTTTTTTTTTTTCCAAGGGAAAAAATACATCTGTGGCTCCCTCATGAGGGACACTGAACCCAAAGTAAATAACTACCAAGGTTTAAAGAGCTTCCATCTTAAAAAACAAACAAAACCAAAAGCAATACATCTAAATGAGAAGGGAAAAACCCCAGAATTATGTCACGGGGATGAGCAGAAATCACACAGGATGATTTAATGGAAAGTCAAAAATGAGAATCTGCTCTTACTGCCTTTTTTCCCCATCCAAGTCTGTAAGTCTGGAAGCACTTATGAGAGTTAATTTAATGATTATCAGAGGCCCCACAGACTTCGGTGGAACTACGCATATGAAAAGAGGTAAGTACTTGTGTTTTCAGAAACAAAGCCTACACTTACACAAAATAAAACAAACAATCCAGAAGGGCCACCAGTGTAGCTCTCTTCAGAGAATCAATTTCATCCCACTGACACTGTTAACAGCCTGTTTCAGTTTACAAAATATAGACCTAGACTTTGAAAATTCAAATGGTGATCTGAAAACAGGCTACATATTAAAATTACACTCTTATGTACATCTGAAAATTGAGGTACAGAATTAGGTCAGCATCTTATACAAGAGCCAGAGATGCATTCACTACCCCAAAGATCTGATAATCCAAGTTCTGATTTTTCCAACCTTTGGTATGCCACGTGGTAGGAGGCTGCAGTGCATCTTTAAATTAATATTCACACTTAAACCTGTACTTACTGTACAGGGTCCATGTATCTGATAATTTGGAGTATTTAAAGTCCAAATTAGAATTTTGCAGCCTACTTCTAACTCTGTAACAGACTGCACCAACACTAGAGGTAATAGTTCCCTTTGCAGGCCTAAGTTCAAACCAGGATTTTTAACTTAGTAAAGAAAGCCAACGGCTATTCCAGACAACAGCCTTTCAAAACTCTACATGGCAGTAGGGAGCTATTTTGGCAAAGTAGCAAATATTACAAGTATGTGCATGTGTGTATGGCCCAGCACACACAACAGGCAAATAAATACTATATCGATGTGTACACACTGTACACTTGGGGGTGTGTGCATACATAGAGAGAGACAAAGAAGGCATGCATAACTTCGTACTTTCTTAATACTATCACAGAACGAGAATGTAACTAGACAGATTCATTATCCTAACATTTTGTAGAACAACTTGACAAGCTTGTTGAATCTCTACAGTCAGAATGTTCCATAAAATAAGAAAATAAAACTGTCATATGATAGTCGTATGTATTGAGTCAGTATTACCAATATTTTATTTCATGCTAGTCAAAAGTAATGACTTAGCAAGTTAGACTGTAAATCCAAAAGCATTTACACATTGCATCATAACCGACTGCTTCATTCACTGAGAGCATAACCGAACCTGACTGCCATCGGTGTGATCACAAATGCAAATTTTCCTCTCGTGATTATAGTAGCTCCAACCGATGGTTTTAGGATATTTTTGTAACTATTTAACACCACTTTCAAGGCATTTATGGCTGCTATAAGAACAATTATTATTAATTATTCCAACTGAAATAGCCTGTAGGAGTCCCAGTTCCTGGAAAGAATTGTGTAACAGAATTTCCCAGTGACAAAAAAGAAAGCTCACGTGTGCATTGAATATACAAGTTATTTAATTATATTCAGATCATCACCTTCACTGATTCTTCAGCAACATTATGGAAGTCATAGTTATTATGGGTTCCTTTTAAAGCTGCCCTTTCTGGATATAAATAAGCCTTGAAATAATAAAAAGATTGGGCAGATTTTGTCAAGTTTGACATCACTAACACAGGAGGTGAACCCTCTCCAAGGAAGGATAACTGTGCTGTAATGAAGATGTCATGATCTTGACAAACATACAAGAGTTAATTTACAATTTCAACAGCTGTAGGTCTGAATCCAAACTTTTTCAGAATACTGACTTTCTCATCTGCTGTTTTGCAAAACAAACAAGCAAAATGAGCCTATGCTGAATAGACCTCCTCTGTCTTGAATTTACCAGGATGGATGAAAGAGCTTTATGCCTTCCAATTAGCACTAGTCAGACAGAAGTGCATCCCCACACAATGCAGAATATTTGCAAGCCTGAGATGGCTTCCATCCCTGAATAAGTACACCTTATTTATGAGTTCTAACTGTTCATATTTCACTTGCTACTCACCTTTCAACATGATCCTTTTCTTACAATGGAATGAGCTAGGGAACAATGACACCAAGAGTCAACCTTTTTTGATACCTCCTATACCATAATATTGCTTAAACATTACGATTTGCTGAACTACACTCACATCAAGCACAACATAGCACAAAAAGTCTCAATTTCCCATTGCAAGCTCTTCCATTAGAAAACAGGACATTTCAAAAGTTTGAGATGGTGCCTGCAGGAGCTCAGTTGTGACAATAGAGAAGATACATTTTGTAGATTAAAACACTTTATTGGTATTAATTTGGTATTAAAAAATGGATCCACATATTAAAAAAGAGTAATTTCACTGATCTTTTTACTGATCAAAGAAATCATTTGCTAAGTGGATAAACTTTATGTCTGTCAGTGAGAACAAACTTTGAACAGTTTAATGATGTTCTGGAAGAATTCCTTCTCTTGAACTACAGCTACAGGACCTGTTATTTCAACACTGAAGCAGTTTAAGTGACTGACTGAAACCACAATGTATAAGAAGCATAACTTGAGCTTGGCAGATCAGAGCCAAATAAAAAGTGATGATAAGCGACATATCTAATAATGTACTCTCAGTGTCTTGTCATTAACACAATTATGTCAGTACAGTCAATCAGCACTTGCCTTGACTTTAAAGTAAGATTCTGAATACATGTTTCTAGAGTTGGAGAGAGTAGGGCAGAGCAGAATCATTGAATTTAAAGCCATAGTTATTCATGACTTTTTAGGAAAACA
The DNA here is from genome assembly GCA_013400315.1 of Bombycilla garrulus. Classification (NCBI taxonomy): domain Eukaryota; kingdom Metazoa; phylum Chordata; class Aves; order Passeriformes; family Bombycillidae; genus Bombycilla; species Bombycilla garrulus. The sequence goes on from VXBU01012171.1 coordinate 1,363,361, forward strand.
AGGTTATCCATTTATTATCTGCTTTGTGCTGGAATAACGCTGAAATGATTCTTATGAGTTCAATACCATCTGTAATAGCCCTCTGGCTATACAAAACAAAGAGACTCAAGATGAACCATTCCTTTCACGAATGAGAAACTGATTTACTACCTGAAGTGATAATTAATGCCATTCAGTTTGGTTTCAAGTAGGGATGAATAGGATAAAATGACAATGCTTTCCTCTTGAGAAAGTTTCTTTGCTATGTGCTGGGAGAACTGGCAAATATATGCCATCAGCAGTGGCAAGTGATGGCATCGGCCAGAATTAGCTATCTGAAGCGAACAATTATGAAATGGATCACCTTTGTGGCTTAGTGACAAAGTCTGTATAGAAGCCAGGATAGGCAGAAGCATATTCACCACACCAAAGCAGGGACATAGCCCCTATGTTAGTGTAGTCCACAACAGCAAAAATTTATTAAATAATGTTCTTCAGGTAAAATTTGTCTGTATAAAGGCCTCCACAAAAAATCTGCCTGTTTCAAGACACCGGTTTATTTTTAGATAAATTATTAAAACAATGCTGAGACCCTGGCCATTAACCTCCAGATGTTGAGATGTTCAGAAGGTAAGCTGCTTAAAATCCTTAGGTTGTGCCTTATGAGAGCAGCCATCATGAAAAATCACTACTGGATTCCAAAGCAGCAGCTAAGACAAGATCCAACAAACCAAATCCTTATGGGATATAAATTAAGCAAGAGCCTTGATTTTGCCAATGAATAAGATCTGCCATATAAGATGCTAATGTTCTTGGTACTTCCACCCTTGGAGCTGCTCTGTAAGGGCTTCTGAACTAACTGCAGGATGCTGAACAACAGGCATCATTCTGCCCCTCTGGCCACTCTGACCAAATCTCTGTAAGCTTTTCTGACCCACTCCTGGCTTTCCTGCTGGCTTTACATGTAATCCTTTCCTGATCTCCACTCAGCTCTCCTGACACCATGACTTCTCCATCTCCCATGCAGCTCGAATATTTTCTCTAATAGTTCTTTTTCTGCTACACTTTTACTTCCTTTTCCATATCCTTAGGATCCAAATACCTCTTCAGCACTTCTGATTTCCTGCTCCTCTGGCCTTGTGTCAGCCAGGACAAAATTGGTCTGATCCTGTCCGATCCCGCATTTTTATCCTAACAATATTGTATATACCTACAACACTCTTTTCCTTCTCTTTGGTATTTTGATCTTTTCTATCTCCATTTGTCCTGTTTTGATCCACTTTCAGCTTCCCCTGAGTCTCTATATTCCTCTCAGAGCCTTCTTTTGCTACACTGGATCCCTTCTCCACTCTTCCTGTGTGGTTCCAATTACCCTTCAACATTTCCTTCTCTCTCAAAACCCCCTGAATCTCAGCTCTGTAACATGCAGTATATTCAATATGCGTATTGTGAAATCAGTGGGAATTCAATAGCAAAGGAAGACACTGCCACTACTGCTGAAGAACATGACTGCAAAAAATAGAGAAAGCAATATCTACTACCCATTCTCAACATTTATTTCTCAAATTTAAATATCTCTTTTCATTGTATTTTGCCTACATTGTTAAGATACAGGCTCCTCACTCTAGTTTTGAATTGACACTTCTAAATCCTGTAAACCTCTTTGCACAAGTTACATCCAGGGGATGAGAATGTCATCATCCCCTGACCACTTTGCTCAAACACGTACATGGCACTAACACTGGATACGTGCAACGAGGACCAATGCAAGTTCCATCAGCTGCTGTGACTGAGGAGTGGGTGGCCTGTGAGCAGCATCCCTGCAGTGCCCTGCTCTGGTGGCACTCAGCCTGCATGTGCTGCCCAGGATGGCACAGCAGGGGCTCAGCTCAGCACCCATTCATTCAGTCTCTGGAAGAGGAATTGTTTCTTCATTTGCCAGCGGAGCACGACAAGGGGCTCCCCACTGACCACAGTCACAATAGTGCAGGCCTTGAACAGACACAGTGCTCACAAACCACAAACACAGCTACGTCCTCACACCACGGTGGAGATGTGCAAAGAAGGCCTCCTGCTAAGTGCTCAGACACAGGTATTTCATGTCAATAAAGGGGAAGTTTCCAAACAGCTGATGGTTCAAGTACATGTTGAGTTTAAAATTCTCTCCATTTAAGACTTAACTGCATCAGCAAAACTTCAGTAAGGAACATTAATTATCAAATGTGCCAGTTTTGTGACTATTAAGTACCTCATTAGATTCAGTTTTTGAAAACGCATTCATGAGCACTTTTATACAGGACAGAACGGCACATTTGGCATTGTTTAACCCTTCAACATGACCCAAAAGATTTTGTTATCAATTTACTAAGGTTTTTTGGTATAATTTCCATTTTTATTTTGAGGTTTTTCTTAAAACATAAAATTTTAAATGCATTTTAGCTGTCCTTGAAAAACAGGCAAACTAAAGACAGACCATTCTTTTATTCAGTTGGAATAAAATTTATCCCTAGAATCTGCTACATGTTTTTCATTCATAGCTACAGCATTAAAAGCTGGTTAAAGATAAAAACATTGCCTGCATATTGTATATAAACATATATTCCTAAACACTCATTGCTGACAACACCACCAGTCTTTGTGTTTATATTAGCACATACAGAGTCAAATTTTTCAGCTACAGTATATTGCCTTTAATCTGTCAGAAAGAAAACCTCATACTTCAACAACAGCAAAAAAAAAAAGAAAAATAAATTAAAGCCATATTTAAAATATATCATCTAGCCTAACCTTTACTCCATTAGGGAAAATATGCCTGCAAAAAAGATTAAATACAAATTTGCTTTGCTTTTAAACCTACTTAAGAAGCACCTATCCTATCTGTTCATATAAATTCCAATGGAAAACACGATGACATGCAATTACTAATCTCAATGTACACAGCTATGCCTCGGGGACTTAGTGGTTCATATTTTACTGTTCTGTAATCAAATACAGAACTAATGAGTAAAAATATGCTTCCCCTAATAAATTCCCAGCACCTGGACAAGTGTCTGACAATGAAATGGAGGATGCTCACACAAAATTCATTCTGCAAAGCTATTAAAGTGTTATACTTGCCAACAAGTGTTCATTAAACAAGAATGAAGGATCTTTACGCCAGTTTCCTACCAAAGGCTTTTAAATATTTTAATGGAGAGTAAAGACTATTTATCTGAACTCTGATCAGTTAATGTTCAAATCTGTTATGAAAAAACAAGGAGTCCTTTATAATACCTTTCATAAAAATCCACTTTGCAATGCTTCAAATAAAGACTAAGAACTGTAAAAGATTATGTTGCATATAAACAAAATCAGTATCATTTTGAAATTATATGGTTATCCATGGAGCTCCTTGACATATTAAAATTGCGTTGTATTTTTATTTAAAGAGTGGTTAGCAACAACCATGATACAAATGAAAAATAGGATTAGAGATGACATCATTTGTGCAAGAGCATCTTCAGACTGCAGAGAAAGAACCCCAGATTTAATGGGACAGATGAAAGAAGAGGGATACTAATAGATTATGCAAAGCTAGGCCATATACCTGTTAGGGAAACAAAAGCACTAAAAGAAACATTCCAGGAAGACTGGCTGACATTCTCTTTATCAAAAGGAATTGAAGTTTGAATCTAAACCAAACCCACATTTAATACAGCCTACAAAAATAGAAGGACGGATCAGAAGTGTCTCTTAGAAATAAAAATATGGATCAATGCAAGACTTCACCAACACTTCCTTTGCAAGAAGAATGGATTTGGGTTTAGCCCTTTGGAGTAACTTAGACCTGATGTATCTCCCAGGTTGATGAGTGAGTAAAAAGCACCATTCATTTCTCCATTGCAGGTTTTTACCCTAGGACAAAAGAAACAGAGGCCAGATCCTCTTTTATGAAATCTGGTCACCTGGGAAGTGGGAGAATCCCATTTACTGGTCCTTTTTTTCTTGGGCCACCTCAAATTCCCAGCTTCCAGCAACCACCGTAAAAAAGAAAATAATGCGAAAGGTGAAATAAAGATGTGGAATCATAGACTGATCTTTTCACAATTAATTTCTGATCCCTATTCCCAAGGTGTTGATGCATTATAATTTAGCCTGGCTAAAAGCAGGAGCATGGAGAACAGGAATGGGAGCTCCCAAGACCTGCTTCCCACACATTTTCCTTGGGATGGCAGCTTCGAAACCCAGAGGTTTCAAAACCTGACTTATATGCACTTTTTTGGGAATCTGGTACATTTGGTGGTATTTCACAGCAAATGCTTTGAGTTGCTCTCAAATATCTGCAGCATTTTGAAGGAAAGCTCTCCTCCTCAATCCTTGATTCTCACAAAGCCTGATGTAGCTTCTGAAATTGACAGAAAAATTACGTAAGAAGCACCTGAGCTTAGATGTGCTTGTTGCATAGCTTTTAATTGTCCTCTACAGCCCATTTTCAATGTAGTATCACATATGCGGCCGTTTCACATTTGGCAAAAAAGAGAAAGTTTTCTTCATGCTAGAAGAAAATACTGTTTAGCAGTGTGGAACACAAATATAAAAGAGGTGAATATTTTAAAAGCTGTGAAGGTAGCAATGTGCAACTACACATTTAAATTGCAAACCCAAACAATTACGTGGCAAGTACCCAACCAAGTGAACAGTATTTGGTTAAACAGCACATGCTCATACTTTTAAAGCATGATAATTGTTTTAATTTAAGCCTCTGCTTTGAATGTTTCTGAATTGTTTTTGGAGAAAGCCAAGATTTCTTAGGCTAAGCAGGTGTATGGTAGACTCTATCAAGAGCGATATGTATACTCATAAAGTAAAGTGCTCTATTGTGGAAAGAAGTATTTTTAAGGTGCAAGAAAGTTAGGGTTTAATAGGGTGTGAAGTTGTCAGGGAAAGATTTGTGAGGTTGGGAGTTCATTTTAATGCTTACTAATTAGAGTAGAATTGGCAGCTCTAGTCCTGAGGAGTGAAGAACCTCTGCCAATAGAATACATTAACTGGCACATAAACAATAGAAGTACCCGCTATCCTCCGATGTGCAGAAGGAAGAGGTGGCTAAACCAGCAACGCGAACCTGAGCAATGCCAGTCTGTGATCTTTCCAGCATGAAAACCAACAAACACACCCAATGCTATCTCACAAAGCTCAGACTTACTCTTGACCATGTATCCAGACAAGCCTCCTGACTTATTATTGAAAGACAAAATATTTACAGTAGCATGCAACCTAGCTCCAATTAAACTTTACTATTGATTGAACTAGGAAAAGGACCAGGACCCTCAGCTATAACAGTGAACAACAACACCTTGTTCATTAATTGCTACCCTTAACAGTATGTTTGTTGATATTTAAATGATATTTAAATTATACTTATCCACAGAAAAGTAAAATAACTTAAAAAAATAAATCTAAGTCCATTTTTCCACCACTTTCTAGTTCAAGTGTTCCTTTATGGAGAAGATAGATTATCAATAAGAACAATTTCAAGTAGATTCTCAACCCAGTTATCACCTACTATGATTACTACATTAATGAACATGTGGTTAGGTTCATTCCCATGTCATCCTTGGAATACTGATGTAACACTGTACCAGCTCCATCAGTGACCTGCAGTCACGTGAACGCCCTAGTGCATATGTCAGCACTTTTGTGGAATGAGGCCCTGTAAACCTTATGTTATTTCATTCATCAGCTCCAAGCAGAACATTTTAATTAAACTAACTTGGTAAAGTACCATGCACAATGATGGAGCTTTATAAGTAATACATAATGATGATCAAATAATGTGTGAGGGAAAATTCATCATGTTAAGCTCATATTTAAACAGGTGAGAGACAGTCCATTAAATTCTCTGCATGAGTTTACTATACTGAGTTTACTGTAACTGACAGCAGTTACTCCTCAGCTGCTCTTCTACTAGTCGGAACTCACATCCTGATTTTGTTGCTGAATTCTCAGGATTTCAGTCTCCCACCATACTCATGCCGGGTTGAGCAGCTGTTTGGTGTGTGTATTAGTAAAATATGTAAAAGTCACCACAAAGTTTAAGAAAATCAGTGAAACATACTTGAGATCCATTGCATGAGTGGCACTGCTAGATATGACTGGCATATTTCCAACATTTCATTTACATAGACTTTAATCAGTATGTGCAATATCTCTTCCCCTAAAGCAAACCCATTTTGTAATCTTTCACATGTAACACTATGTGTGCCTTTTGTCATTCTCTCCAGTGAAGCTGGTTTCTTACATGTCTTTTTTAAACGGACCAAATAATGACATTTTAGTGCTAATCATACTTCCTTCACATATTTCAGAATTTAATTGTAAAAAGTAAGGCTTTGTAATGATCAGATAATAGTTCTGAAGCTCTAAAAAATAGTTTAGTTGTATCCATTCCTTGCACATTTCAGTTCCTCAGTGAGGCAGGAATAACTTTTTTTTTTCACAAATGGTCAAATCAGCTATACAAGTTATACAAGCTTACCTGACCACAGGTAAGACAGTGTTTAATTTATTCACAGTAATATGGGATCCTAGCTGCATGGTCCTTCCCGTAAACTAAAAAAATATGGCAAAGGAGGACTGAAGGGTCATATTAGTTTTATCAATTATTGGATTAATATCTTGCTCTGAATCACAACAGTAAAAGATGCACCTTTTAAAAACATTTTTTTTAATATAGAAAAAGGAGGAATGTTCAACATTTTTAAAGAAAGGACCATTTTTCTAGTCTACAACTAGTCTACTTTACACATGAAAATGTCAGAATGCTTCTTGGCCCAGGATAGCCAATGTACAAATACAAGATGACACATTTTGCCAGAAACAAGGGATGTACCATAACAAAGTTAAAAAGTAAACAGTTATCAACTGCCTTTTTGACATTCAGAGGGAAAGAGGATCAAAGTCTTTACACACAACTGTGTCAAGGAAAAATGAACAGTAATTTTTTACCTCCCCAGTTTCCAGGAAGTCCAATAGACTGCTTTCATACTAAAACCTGGAACAAAGATGGGATTTGTCCATTGCACTACAATATCTTACCTTATACGGAAGTACTTGACAGCCTTAGATTAAACTCCTGAAAACTAATGAAGAGTCCTCCTTAATACACATTTCTTTTTTCCAGTTCGGGCTTGAAGTGACAACATCACAGAAATACCCTGAAGGTTTTTATTTAAATAGCATCCTATAAAACAATGCCCTCTTGTCAGTCAACACTAATTCAGCAGAAGTCAAGCTATAAATCTGTCCAAAGGCCAGCAAAGTGCTTAACTTGGCACATCCCTAATAAAATTAGGAATGTGAGTTTATTACACAAACCTTAAGTAGGTTTGGCCAAGATATTAAGATTTTTGCTTATGGCAACCATGGCTAATGTGGATTGGTATTTTCATTATAACGCACCCCACAGCATTTCTCAGTAATGTCTCAGGTTTCCAAATTGGACAATAATTTTCTACACTATCTGACACATCACTAGGTGTTACAAATGAAACTCTTGTCACTTAACTAAGTACAGTTTAACTTAAAGATGGCAAAGACTTCTCAATAATGCTAATTCTACTGAAAAATGAGGCCAAATTAATTAATACTTCTATTAATGTAATGTGATTTCACTTTTTTCAAGTAAAGAAGCACTTAGAGGCTTTTAACCCAAGCTCAGATGCATTGTTTCAGCTCAAGGCAATTGAGAAGTGATTTCTACTGTAATAAGCTGAAATGCGCATTAAGAAAACAGTGAGAAGGTAAATTATGCAGTCTATATTTAAGTTGTTTTTAGCCAAATATGCTTCTCAATTATATTGATGTAGAATGTTTCTTCAGAACAGTGTTCTATAAAGCAGCTTCATGTTGTAACTCCCCTCTGACCATCTCCCACACCAAATGTTTGTTTCACAGAAACATCTTTCCTTTGAGGGAAGAAACACATTCTGACTTTCTCACCTGGCTAAAGAAGAATATATAATCCCTGGTTTCTACAAAACAAAGGCTTCTGGCTATTACTGCCTGGTACCACATGTGATCCCAAGCCATACACAGCACTGCAAGCACTGCAACCAGAAAAGATGCTTTTTTAAGATGCTGCAAATACCAAACACATGAATGTGCAGAGTTGCTGAAGTTCACTTCATGAAAAATACAATTCACTCTGGGAAGGAAATATGATTGATTTCCCTTGAGTAGATTGTTTATCAGACAAACACATTTTGCAAACTTTGACATAAATTGTTAGTTTTCTTATCTTACTGACAATATAAAACCACTACCTTTGTAGAAACTTCCTGAAAACTCTTTAATGACCTCTAAACAGTGTTATCTTATCATCATCTGACTTTCTACTTCAATAAATCATTTTAAAATAGGCAAAAAGAAAAATTGATATCAAAAATATGAATTCGTTTTCCATAGCTTTAGTATTTAAGATGTGAGGAGTCTTCTCACAGAATAGTTACGATGCTGATAAAAGCACTCATATCTTTGTATTTGCAGTCATTTTGCAAGAAAAGAAAGAACAACTCTCACCAAAGAGCCTCAGGAGAAATGAAATGAAGATTTGCAGTTTCCAGGTCCTTGTATGTAAGGGTCTGACAGCATTGTTCACTTTGAAAGGCAATTGCATATGCAAATCCCTACTTGATGTCCCTAATAGAAAGATGCAATATGGTAACATTTTATGTGTGCAGTCTGCTTGTGAACAGATCTAGTGACCTGAAAGCAGAGGAGGCCAGGGCCAGCACACACAGAGGTATCCAGAGCACATTGTCAACACTTGGGCTATCACACAATACACAATTAATATTGCAAAACTTCCAAAAGAAATTTTTGCTTCTAACAAATAGTCACTTTTTGTGCCTGCATTTGCAGCTGTTATTTTAGCTGTCAAAAAAAAAAGAAAAACTATACAAGGAATGCATTGAGTGACAAATGTTCATCAAGTTAATGAGCAGATAGAAAACATGCAATGGATGCTTCCCACCCAAAATAAAATAAATCACTCTAAGAATCAACCTTGCATAGCCACGGATAGGCAAAATACCATATAATCTAAGGGACTAAAAAATGTGTATATGCTTCTCAGAATAGGAAAAATAAGTTTTTTCAAAGAACCTGTGTAAAACCAAGAATATTTTCTTGGAATTATTTTCAGTACAAATTTCAAATAATGAGTACTTCCAAAGATGTTGCAGAGCTGTTGGACAATTTGAGAAGACATAAAACATGTTAGTTACTTGTGTGAATAACTTAGAGCCCTCTTCATTATACTATCATCACTAAAAGGCTACGTCTAACTGCTTATTAGTAGGAAAACACAAAGTGCCTGTAAACCAACAGCTCTAAAATTTTTCTGTTTTCTTCTTCTGTCTGGGAAGAGTCTGCTGGTAGCACTGAAGGCCCAGGATGGCAGCCTTCACCTGTAGCACAAATATACCTGAAAGCACCATAACAGCTTTTGAACTGATCAGCCTGCTATCTGCATGCCTTTTGGTATTTTTTTCCCTGCAAGGTGAAGGTGCACCAAGGGTGAAAACTGGTGTGGTGAGAAATGGAATGATCTGAACAAACGGTGGAATGATCTGAACAAACTCGCATGTCTGGATACCTCAGAGCAGTGTGGGCCTCAGTTCATACCAGAGCTCCACAAAATAAGTCACATTTTCTTTTTAGGGCTACAATTAAAGTAGCTCCCTTCTTCTGTGAGAGATTTTTGCACAGCACTGCATTGGATACTAAAAACCTCTCGATCCTTCTGATCCCCCTCGATATCTCATTAAATTGACAGACCAAAGCCTATTACCATACTTTTGTCAATTGCACAGTGGTTGTGTGAGCTGGAGAATAACTCATCTGACATCACCACCTAAACTAACATTCCCTACTGACCTTTATCCAACTTACAAATCCCCCTCTCTCCAGAGATGAAAGGCCAGAGCATTACTCCGTGCTCCCCTCTACAGCCAGTATCTCACATGCAAAAATAAAGCAGGTAGAGAAACACTACAAATCTTCTCTTAGAGCTGAAAACTCTCATTGAGAAAGATAGTTTATTTCAATTTAACATAAATAATCATATGCAGGTCTGGAGCTTTTATGTCTTACACCTCTCCTTACTTCCACATCTCCTTAACTGCAGACAGGACAGGCATAAAATATTTCATCATGATCTTTAGGAAAAGTGTTTTGAAAAGCCCACCACTCTGCTGCACAGCAATTCCTATCCAAATTCCCATCCACATTAAAACTATAGGATTTTGGATGCTGGGCTCAGAAAACTACACTGACATGACTAATTGAGACCAAATTGAAAACTGCATTGTACAAAACTAGGGGAAGAGAAACAAAATAGTGTTGCATTTTTAAGGTATGATTTTAGAGAATAGGCATTATAGACTAAACAGAGATTCAGTTAATAATTATTTTAAAGCTGCCTTTAAAATGATAACTGTCCCCAATCCTTTGCTTGAAAATAAAAGTTAATTTTTCCCTCCAGTATTTACCATCTGAATTACACATGTAAAACATCATGTTAAACATACATACATACTGAAGAAGAAAGCCTTCGTTACGGTGTGTCATTAAATCACCTTAGTTATCAAAACTTAATGAGCTCTGAAATAGATACAATCCCAATATTGCAGGTCATAAAAAAGATTTTACTTGTGACCTACATCATTCACATAGAAGAATTAAGAAATTAGGACATCTTTCCCCTTTCCATTCACTTTGTAAGTGCCTATTCACAGAGTCTGACTCCTAAGGGCAAGGAAAAGCACCACATTCTTCAGGTTTTCCCTACATTGTGAGATATCATTACACAGATCTGTCAAAGCTCCACTCGGCCAATCACAGCCTGCACCAGAACACTTCCCACATACACCACTGAGAAGGACAACAGGTGGCAAACTTCATTATGGCTGTGGTAGGAAAAAACACAGTACATTTCTCCTTGTAAAACATAGCATGAGACAGAAGAACAAGGGGGAATAACAGTCCTCCAAAAAGAAATGTGTAGCTGCAATCTGATCATTTTAGCTGCATGTTTAGCCCTTACAGAACAATGCAATTTCTGACAACCCGATCAGCTTGGTAAAATTGCTTAAATGAAATGTAACAGTGAGTGAGACCGAACCATGGGATCATTGCAGACCCAGCTGCACCAAGCAGGCAGCAGCACAACTCCCCATCCAGGTCTAAGAGCTGGTGAAACACATCAGGCCTGCAGAATGTTGTGGAAACCAAGACACAAAGCCTTGTGCCCAGGGCTTATAAGAATTAAACTCAAAGAGTAAAAAGAGTCAAGCAATATTTTCTATTACAGAATGTTACCAATATATGTATATATAAAAAATTAAAATACTGTTGCACTTCTCAGTTTGCTGTAGTGCATGTGCCAGATTGCTGAAGTCAAGAGAATCCACCATCTACTTCCACCAAGATTTACTGTTAACTGGGGAAGCCAAAAAGCCAGAGCATCTGAGGCTGTCATGGGAGCAAACAAGGATGAAAACAAGGAGACCACTGTTCTGACAGTCCTCAATCACTGACAAAAACAGTTTCTGGTTACTGAAGGGATGGCCAGCATGAAAATTCCAATGCACTTCATATAGTCCATTCATGTACAGTGACATAAAAGGAGTGACTGACTAGTCACTTCTGACTAGGCTTTGATTCAACTAATTGTGGTGAGATTAAGGGAAGAGAAAAACAGAACAGAAACAGTAAATCTGCCTGGCAGGTTGTTTATATTCCAGCAGGAAGTACTTAACAGTACTTCACTAATGCTCAGCTACTAAATGATCAACCCTCAGAGCCCTCCCATAGATATCCAGCATGGCATCTCTTCCACTGTAACCTCGTTCAGCTGGGCAATACAAATCAAAGTGGTACAGCACTGACACTTTTCCCACCCTCACCCATTTCTAATGATAATCTGTTCCTGTCTTGTCTGATATAAAACAAAAATCATCGCTTTCTCCTTGAGGAAATATACATTACATGCCTGCAAGGAAAGGATATTATATCCAATGTATGCACAAATCATCACCTGATCATATCACTAGAGCATATTTTAGACCAGATTGGTGAAAGCTCCCCTGGATAAAAACATGGGAGCAAAATCACCTAAAAAGTCAAGAAAATAATTTTGGAAGACTTGTTTCTTAGATTCCCCGAAGTAAAAATAGTAACTAAAAAATAAATTCCATACATAAGCAGAAATACTCTTAAGCTACAGACTTCCATCTTGAATATGCAAATATCAGATTTTAGTCCTAAATCAAGTTGGAAAAGATAATGCCATGCAGAAAATCATTATCGTCTGATGAAATATCATTATGAAAAGTAGTTTGAGAAGACAACCTCTTGAATATAAAACTTTTATGTATTTTCACACCAAAACACAAGTGTTCCAGGCAAAAAAAAGTACAAGACTTTAAAATCTTGATCACATTTTGCTTCGTAGAGAAACAACTGGGAAATAGGGATATATAAAAGGATATTTTTAATTAAATCTTCAGAGATTGGTGCATTGAAAGGAACTAAATGTTTCATCACCCTATTAATTTAGTAATATGAAATTAATTTCACATTAATGTGGATAAATAAGGCTGCCTTTAATGTTAATTTCATAAAGCTAATGTCCCATTCAGAAATTAAAAAAAAACAAAACAAAACAAACAACAGTGTGCAAGCTATCCAGTCTTCACTGTTGTACTCAAGAGCCTTGAGGATGTTAGAATCCTGAGAGATGAAGAACCTGTGTCTGGGATGAAAAAATGGTACTTATAAGGGAGCAGAATTTAACTCTGTTCTCATGGCCTAAAAGAGGGATTTGTGTCAGGACACTGAGCATTGTAGATGCCAGGTCTTTTTTTCCTCCCCCATTCTCCTCCCTGTCCCTACTAAATCAAAAGACCTGATCAATGTGCCCTTTTGCCTTCAGTTTCCATCCAGAAGACTGAGTCTTAAAAAATGATAATAGTTTTAGTATAGTAAAATTAACTGCACTTCAGAATCTCCCCATGCCCATGAACACAGTATCTGCGGAACTGAGAAGCATATTCATGGTGACCAATGCAACAAACATTTTATCTCTTTTTCTTTCCTCTTCAGGGGATGAGAAAAGGAGAATTGTAATTCAGCAAGTCACTCTTTGTACAGAACTTTTCAAAAGGGGTTCTTGTCCATTTAGAAAGCCAAAACTCGAGCTGTATAGGGGAAAGCACTTACTAATAAAAGGAGTTGAAGAATGGGATTGAAACTCTGAATCTCCTGATTGCTAAGGAGTCAATTGCCACTGCTTTGCATGAGGGGAGAGCAGTGAAATCTTAGCAGTGGTGCTACGCCTGGTTAATGGGGTAGGGAGCTGACACGGGCCCTTTGCAAAGTGGATTACAACAGGATGAATGACCTGTGCTGGATGACTAATGATCAGATAATTCCTCAAAACATAATGTAAGTTACAACCTTGTTAGATCACATTCCTGGAGTCCTGTCCTTCTTCCTTCAGGATGTGGGACAAAGAAAAGGTGAAATGCAGGAGAAAGTACAAGTGCATTTCCTAAGTTGCTACAACAGTTGTTTTGATTTCTAAGGTTGTTTCTCCGGCAGGAGAGAAAGCCTGACAGGCATTTATTGAAACAGAAGTTATTGTGCTGGATTTATGGAAGGAATTCATTTTAGGAACATAGTTAGAGGAGAAAGAAAAACAAACTACATACAACTAGTCTGCGCAATCAAATGAGTTCTACTGTCTTCCTACCTTTACATGGCTTAAACCTGTTCTTTCATTCTTTCTTCCACCAAATAAGCCGGGAGTGTTTCCAACAGAGCAATAAAATAAAACACAAGCAAAGTACCAGATTAAAAATATACAACTTCTAGATTGCCACGATTCAGCATTTTTCTCTTCCCTGTGTTTTTCTGACTGTTTGACTGTTTTTGGGGGGTGTTTTTGTATGCTTCAGAATGGTGCTCTGATAAGGTCAGGTGATAATGATACAGGCTCAGAGAATGAGTTTAACACTGGGAAAGGAAATTTAATGAAGCAAAGAAACAGATTATTTCTCTAAATTTATTTAATTTGTCCTGTTCTACTTCATTCCTTACCTCTCCACCTTTTTCCGTATTGACTTCAAGCACTTTTAAGAACGCATCTTTACATTCTGCACCTTTTTCTTGTCCAAGGCAAGGGAAGGAATATGAGGATGAACTTGCCCTATGACGTCACTCAGCAATTACTTTTTTGAAAACACTGCACTTTTCTGATACTGTCAACATGAAACTGAAAGCTGAATGGGTTGGGTCAGAGAAGTTTTTGTCATCTTGGAAAATAATGACTTCTGTTGAGAAAGGGTCTGCAGCTAATTCTAATGTACTGTGGCACATGACAGCTCCTCATGCGCACCTGGCTGAAGAGTTGTGCACGTACATTCTCAATCACACTAATGCATTTGGGAGGAAAGTAGTGTAGATGACACCTACTTTACTAATTACACAACTTAATTTAGTTGTATGCTCTATAGAGTAATAGAAAATATCCAGCTTGTAACTAGTAAGCATGCTCAAAAAAAATTTCATAGTTGTAACTCTGGAATTTGCAGTTTCCTCCCTTGCTTGGGAGAGCAGGCTGGTGTAACCAGTGTGAGCAGAGGAAAAGAGGCAGTGCTGTAGCCCCAGCAACTCTACTGGCCCCAGAGCACTGTGACAATCGTCCCAATGGGTACAGGTGTGTACAGCAAGCCAGAAGCAGCTCCAACAAAGCTGCATATCCTGAACCCAATGCTCCACACCATTTGCACAACAGAGACCCAGAGAAACCCTCATGTATTGTTTTACTGCAGTCAGTCACTTACAAGAAGAATCAGGCCTCACAGCACTTTTACAAACTCAGGCTTAGCAAGTTCACTGAAACTAACAAATCAAACTAAGAAAATTCCACTCTGTGGTGTGAAGTATTTTGAAGAAAGTGTTAAAAGAAATAGACTTTCTTTACTCCTGTCTTTCCTTTCTTTCCCACCAGACAGCATGGTTTTTCTGAGAATCCATGTCATCATTCAGCAGTTTCTTCTGACAAAGCCAGAATCCAGAACAGAATCTTCTTGAAAAAGACACCAATAAATTAGAGCTCTTTGTGAGGAAATTGCCATTAGTTCTGTTTCTCCCTGCCTATTAAGATTCTTTATTTGCTTCACCCTGAGATTTCTGCTGACAAGTCTATTCATTTACTACTAGCCTAGATAAAACGCTAATAAACAAAATGTCAAAAAATATATTCGTATGACTTTCCTCTTTATGCTGGGTTTGTTTTTAAAGAGACCATAGAACTAAATATTAACATCTGGTGAAATTAGGATACTTGTCCCCCTAAAGACTAACTTCTATTTCAGGCTTAAAAACAACTTGTGCAAGAACTATATGAAGTTTCCTTATTTCTCTGTTCTGCCGGGCATGCACAGACAACTCTGCCACCCCACTAATTTCAGCCACTGTCCCACCTCCCACCAAAACCAAACAAGAATACCCATATGGATATATATTATACAATGCTACACTTTCTACAGACTTTCTGTGGCATCCCACAGATGTTTTATAGGGGAATTATAACATTTCATTAAGCTCCACAGAAAGGTTGTCATTACTTCTACAGAACTGAACAGAAAACCTCTTCAGAACCATATTTTCCTCCCATATCAGTTTATGTTTTGTTAATGCCTCACTCCCTCCCATTAGACTGGCATGGAACAATTGTGTCCAAGTGTGTGCTCTTTGGTTGGGTGTTCCCAAGGGAGTCCTCCCTTTAGCAGATTCATGCCAGTGAAGTTCAAGTGTACGAATGGGCAGCGTCACTCCTAAGCAAAGACACGTCCCAAAGGGCCACTATGAATTCAAGAGTCCAGGAGTGAGAGCTGCAAGTGGCTGGCCACTGAGATCAGAGACAAGCTGCCTAAAATACCTCAAGAGAGCGTGTTACACTGAAAGCACTCCATAGGACACTCTTGCATGTTTTCTCATTAATCTTGACCATTCAAAACTTCTGGAGACTATCATTTTCATTGTCTAAGACTACTTGTTCAGCATCTTTAAATAAACACGCAGTCAAGAGACAAGATGGGAAGCAGTGGTTAGTCACAGGTATGATATTCCTTCTTTCCTCACCCCCAGCTCCTTTTAACCTGGGATATATGATCCCCCAGCAACAGCTAGATGTTCTGTGGGATTGGCATGACGCATCTCTCCAGCCAAAACTAGCACTTGTCCTCATCCAATTTGGTACACATTTTCAGAATGAGATGGATGGGAAAGACAGCTTCACCTGTTTTTATATGGAAGTAGACTTCTGCAGTGAGTATGACTGATAATTTAGTTTAAAGTGTGTTTCGTGAACCACTGAGAGGAAGAAAAAGCAGCCTCAAACATTTCCAACTTGTTTGGACTCCAAGTGAGACACCTACAATAGCAAACAAAAAGGTTCCCTCGGGACACTTTCATGCTTTTAATACAAAACAAAGATTAAAACAATTATATGGAAATAAAGGATAACATGGGACAATATGGACAATTTGTCTTCCTCTCAGTCAAACAGCAACACGGCTTAGTTCAACAAACAGCTTCACAGCTTGAGACACACTGCACGCAAAATGCTAAAATGGCTCAAGCTGCGAGGACAGCCTGAATGGCTCAGCTCTGGTAGGTGCGTCTCACGGGGATCTACAGAAGAGGTCACATTTCACTGCACTTATATTAACCTTTGGCAGAAAAAAACCAGCAAGCTTTTTTCCCAAGTTTTCACAACTACACAGATGAAAATACAGACACTGCCCTTATTCACCAGCTCATAAATCTAAAGAACCAGCGTGGTGAAACTAACAGAGCTTTTCTCCTCCGTCATTTCCACTCTTCTTCTCCTCATTTCTATCCAAAAAGGGCAGCTCCTCAAGGATTCTGCTCTTTACAGAGCTTCAAAACCTGTTGAGATTTTCCTCTAGTTACCAGTGCCACACCTCTGCAAGTCATTATACCCCTAAAGGAAAGTATGTTCAATTAAAGAAATTCCTCTTTCGAAGAGAGAAATCCTTTTACAGCAGTAGGATCAGAAACATTCTGTTTCTGAAATACTGCCTCTCTATTCTGCTGCCACCAAGGGACAGCCTTTTATTATCATAATCCAGAACATTTCTCACTACATAAAAGTTAAACTTGGAAGCAACTTCAAAAATATGGGCCCTGGTTTCAGCTCAGATAGAGTTAATTTTCTTAGCTGCTGTACAGGGCTGTGATTTGAATTTAGCATGAAAATAATGTTGAGAACACACTCATGTTTTAGTTATTGCTAAATCATGTTTACCCTAACTCAAGCATTTTACACTTTCCCATGCTCTGCTAGCAAGCAGGTGCACAAAAATCTTGACGAAAACACAGCCTGGATAGGTGACCTGAACTGGCAAGAGTGATATTCCACATCACAGAACACCATGCTCAGTATATAAACTGAGAGTGGTTGGCCAGAAGTTGCTGATCTCTGCTGGGCAACAGGCTGGACATCAGTCAGCGAGTGGTGAGCAGTTTTATTGCGCATCCATTTGTCCATCCATCCATCTCTCTCTCATTCACTACAGTCATTGCTATATTTCTTTCAGTTATTAAACTATTTTTATCTCAGCCCTAACGATTACATGTTTTTGGCCCTATTCTCCTCCCCACCAAGGTGGGAGGAGTGAGCAGTGAGAGGCTGCATGGTACTGAGCTGCCAGCTGGCATTAGACCATGGCAATACACAGTTCTTGGTGGGACAGGCTCTCTCCAAGTAGATGAGGCTACAGGGAAGAAGAGAGTGATAATATAGAAGTGACAAATTTAGGACAGCCTTGATGTTCCAAACAACAGGGGTTGAGGGAGAGAGAGGAATGATCAGTAGTCAGAAGAAATCACCAAAACTCATATTACCCGCAAATTTGATAAATATTCACCTAACCTGTTACTATCACTAGCTTTTCTTTTAGATTCTGTTTTCCACAACTGGTGATAAAAACATTAATTTAATTTTCATAGTCCTAGGCATGTAACTAGAAAAAGCTTCCTGCTTTTGGACACAAAAGCTTAGAAAATCTGTGAATTATTGAGTTACAACACCCTTTGAGGTACATTAAAACACAAGGTTTTCATTACTGCCAAATACTATTTATCTCAAAGAAACGTATTGCTTAATTACACTTTTAAAATATTGAAAGAATAATGATTTTTATGATTATAAATAAAGTTTATCCAAACAATACAGCAATTTCCCTTCAGAAAAGCAGCATAACTTTTTTTTTTTCTGCTTTGAATAATACTGTCACAAACTGCTGTCTTGGTGTTAATGGATACACCTGGAGTATGGTGATATTACCCAAATAAGACTGTAGCACAGTTTGTCCCTTAGTGAGTTTAAATGTGATCTACCCTACTAAAGAATCACAAAGTCCTTTTCCATCCATTTTCACAAATGTTTTGAATATACAAATTCATCAGGATATAGGGGATTAAGAAATCACTGTCCACAAAAAAAACTCTGCAGAAATTTTCATTAGTTCTTTTATGAGCTGGCAGCAAATACTCTAGCTGTGAACTTTTATGAAGCTATAAAGGACCTTCTGATACTGGTATGATGATAATTCTAAATTTCCTTTTTGCAGCTGCAGTTGATTCCTTGTATTTGGTAAAAAAAAAAAATAAAAATCTCTCTTTTTGTAATTTAACAGAGAAAGTTGGCTCAACTACTGTATTGCCTTTGAGCACTCTGAGTGGAAGCTCATGAATTAAACCCACCTGGCAACACAACCCCCATCCCCACCTTTCCCTTAAGGTGGCTATAAAATGTCAGTAGAAAGCCAAGCTGTTTATTTTACTTAGCATTTGATTTTGTAAGTAAATGAGTTTCTAGTGGGATATATCTTTGTAACCAGCTTCATTACATCACTAAACTTTTATTAAACTATGCAATAAATACTAAATCAATCATTAAACTCTTAAATTCAATACTAAGGGTGAAAAATAAAAATATGTAAGTAGGCAGTGTATTCCATAAAAGACTAGGATATTTGATCATGGGGAGAGAAAAAACATTCTTTGCTACTGACAGCTTTTTACAAAACTTGATTTCCCAGGGGATTTATTTTTTGGGAATAAAATTTAAGAAGGGATTTTGTCTACATATCCGAGAATCTCTGTGGTGAGAAGTATTTCTAAGTTGCTCTGATAGATTTTTGCTACTCTAGATTTGCTGGAATACTGTCAGTATGTTTCACTTAATTGCCCAATAAACAAAGAAGACTCATTTTCCTCACAGTCTCTTGGGAGAAGGGCACAATCTGAGACAGAAAGGAACTCATTCTCTTGGCTTCTGAGTTCCTAAACAAATACCAGAGACTCAAAGAAGCAGTCCAAAATAAAAGTCATCCAACAAGAGAAACAGATATGCTGGCCTACAATTACTGCAGTAGTAGCACAATACTTATTTTTCCTTGCATGATTTCCTAGGATTCTCAGGAGCTTGACCGGCAAGGAGGTAAAGTAACCAGGCTGCCCAGATATACACCAAAACTCACTGTGCTATAAGTTGCCTTTGCTTGTCTCTATCCCAAGGCAAACCAAATATAAGCCTAACTAATGGAAAGTTATCCATCATGCAAAAGAAGAAAGCCACAATTACACACCTACTCTTTGTACCTGTAAATCTATGAACTGAGATGTCTATCATTATTCACTGACTCTACTTGGGATTATGAACTAGGGTCAGCAAGCAAACTGTGGACTGGACTAATGATGGCCTACACTCTAAATCTGAAGAGCTTAGCTAGAGTCCTGCACTCAAGCTAAAACATATTTCAGAGCTGAAATAGTTTCTGTGAGCACCTGTTATTCATACCCACTGATGGGAAATATAGGGAATCCAATATGTCCTTTGCCTCCATGCTGCATTTTCCTATGATACAACTGAGTTATGCAGTGTGTTTGCTGATATATCTAAAAAGGAAACAATAATCATTTTTTTTCCAGTACTATTCTATAGTGATCTGGAAAGTTCAGCCTTGCAATTTAATATATAAAATATGTTTTAAAAGAAGCTGTAAATAGTTTCAGTGATGAGAACAGAGGGTCTCTGTCCCTCTTTCTTTGGTTCTATGTTACAAAGCAGACCACAAAAATTAAACTTTGGAGATTCTTGTTTGCTATCATTTTAACACTTGAGAAATGGATCTCAGAACATGTACACAATTTTTCACAGAACCAAAGAATCATTTAAGTTGGAAAAGGCCTCTGAGCCTTTTCAAGTCCAAACACTGAATGGTCACCACCTTGCCAACCAGACCATGGCAGTAAGCACCATGTCCATTCATTTCTTGAACACCTCCAGGGATAATGATGCTACCACTTCCCTGGGCAGCCCATTCCAATGTTTAACAACCCCTTCCATGAAGAAATTCCTCCTGATGTCCAACCTGAACCTTCCCTGGCACGGCTTGAGGCCATTTCCTCTTGTCCTATCCCTTGCTCCCTGGGAGAAGAGGCCAACCCCCACCTGGCTACACCCTCCTTTCAGGCAGCTGTAGAGACTGGTTAGTTCCCTCTGAACCTCCTTTTCTCCTGGATGAGCTTCCCCAACTGCTCCTCACAGAACCTGTGCTCCAGACCCTTCCCCAGCCCCACTGCCCTCCTCTGGGCTCACTCCAGCCCCTCAATGTCTTTCCTGTAGCGAGGGGCCCAGAACTGGACACAGCACTCAAGGTGTGGCCCCACCAGTGCTGGAGCACAGGGGGACAGTCACTGCCCTGGTCCTGCTGGCCACACTGTTCTTGATACAAGCCAGAATGCCATTGGCTTTCTTCAAGTTTCCTTTGGAAGAAATACAGTTCTAAGGTGCCTAAAAGCACATTATGAATGAACAATGGTTTATTAGGTGCACCCAACGGGTGACTGTAATTAAAAATAGGGTCACATCTAAGGAAAGTAATCCAGGTGAACAGGGGCCTCCGTTTGTCTCCTTTACATGGAACTAACCACGTAAGTTCAAGAAGTGCACAGATATAACTTAGAACTCTAATTAGGCCATTAGAAGTAAACTCTATTAAAAACCCCCCATAAGCTTTAACAATAAACTGCAGCCATTTCAAATTTAATACTGCACTAGCAAGTAATACTGCCATTGAATAATTCACCATTCTGTAACATAAGGCAAAATGAGAGGAATGAGAAAGCACAATTGCTATTTTTGTTATGATTTGCCTTTTTGGGAGGTATAGTACAAACCTCATAGCACTGGCACTAATTATTTTGGCATCTTATTGGCAGTCACAATTAGGCAAAATGTAGGAATTTCTAAGAGAAAAACAAATTCTTGGCTAGATTTCTTCAGCCTGATATACTTTGGACTTTTATTATGGCTAAATTGAAGCTGGATGTCAAATCTGGGTCCCTTAGAACAAAATCTTAATAATTAACTGGCAAAACTGAACATGATCGTTTCTGACACACCTACACTGGTAATTATTGCTTTGAGGCCATTTACTAATGAAATTAATGTATTCATTGCCCTAACAAATTAGCATAACTCATACATAATGCCCCACATTTCAAGACCTTCCTAGAAAAACAACACTTAATACCGCAGAATGAAATGGCAAGGGCATTACATGGAGACGGAATTCACTGAATTACTACATGTTAAAACCACAATGGCTAAGTGTTAGTTATAAAATAAAATGTAAACACAATGTGGGTATTGAAACCATTAATAGTGTAGTCAAGAGTATACAATCGATGACTATCTTTGCACTTCAAATAAGCACATATTACAATAGCAGTAACCATGGAATGTAATTAACTGGCTACTTTTAGAGATATGAAGTATGAAAAGGAGGCAGTGCTGAAGCAATTTCTTCTTCCTTCTCAAATTCATAATACATACAGTGTGGCTACTGTGCTTTTTCACTCATAGTTCCATTCAGATTAATTCAGTGCCTGGAAGTGGCTACAGCAGCCAAAGGGTCAAGCAACAGCAAAAGGTAGGATTAAATGCATTACCTTTGGAAATAACTAAAACATTAGCACCAACCTACTGCCATTTCTAATTGGTATGATTCTCTCAGTTATTCCCTGCATCTTGTACCTCACCATGCAGAACAGAGGTCAGGGAAGCAAACCACCATGTGGCTAGATGCAGTCCCAGCTTGATTAATCCAAGGGTGGAGAGCACATCTGCTCTGCTGTCTCACCTGGCAGGCTGGGGGCTGCACTGAGGCCACAGACCTGACATGCACTGCCACTGACAGACCACTCACATCCTGTGACCTGCAGAGTGCTGGTATGAGGCAGGTTATGTAGGAGGAACTATTGCTTTTGAGCAGGAATAATCTCCGTATACACTTCAAATGATAAACTTATTTTGAAGGAGAAGACAGGAGCAAAACCACGAGGGGTTTGCAGAAAGTCATCTATACTCTGCATTGCTCAGAATTCACCCCCTGCCTCAACCAGCAGGTGGAAGGCCTGAGAGCTAAGGAAAATTTGAGCAGGTCCTTCTTCCACACAACTCAGGAGCCAGCCCTGATGACACTTACAGCAAGCTTACTTTGCTTGTGTTCTCTACAACTGTCTAAAGGTTGTTTCCTCCTGAGAAGCACTGAATAGGAGCATATTCTTGTGCCACCCTTTTCTTCCCTCCTACACAGGCATAAATGCAAAGAAACACAGAGTTTCTTAGCAGATTCTCAATTGCATCAGTACATATTGCTACAAAGGAAAGCAAAAAAAAAAATTAATCCAAGGGGAATATTATGGAATAATCACCTCAAGCAAGAAGTTTCCCAGGAACCCCATCCATATGCGTTTGGCTCCTGCCCACAAGCATAAAGTTTTATATATCTTTATTAATGTTTTTATTTTAATCAATGTAATTTAGAGTCTCTCATTATCCATATGAGTGCCTGATCTTTTTCAACCCTCTTAAGTTCTCCAGTCCTGTGATATCTTACGCCAATGAGCTCTATATGCTAATTAAAAGTTACATGAAATTTCATTTGGCCAGTTCTCTATCTCTTGCTTGTCAAGTCATTCCCTTTGCTTTCCCAAAAATTCCTCTGCAATTGAGACTTCCTCATTTCACAACTTTCCCCATTTTGAATTAAAAATCCAAGTCTCTCCTACAGTAGTCTTTCTTTGACTGTATCTAGATTTCTCTCTGATTTAACTTTATATTTTTTCATTATTTCTTTTAAAAACAGAAAATAACCAAAATACAGGATAGTGTAAGGGATTTTTCTAGCCCATTGAAATTGCTTTAGAACTGCAAACATCCCAAAAGCATATTTTAGAATGTTTAAAGAGTCCAGCAGTAGATTCCCAGTGTTGAATCACAAAGATTATTGTGCTCTTTTTCACACAGACATGAAATCTAATTATACTGTGGCTATTACTAGGTATAGATAGATACCTTGAGGCAATTAATGTATGACTGAGAGCTCTCCATTTGTGCCTGTCTGAAGACCTGATCTTTGGCCTAATCTTGTGAATTGTCAAGAAACTGCTTCTTTGAACTTTGGCCTGTTGACACACAAAGCCATTTTATAAATGGGTAAATGCTGCCTCATTAATACTCCTCACAACTGCACAGGCAGGGAACAATTTTCATTTACACTACCCCTTCTTTACACTCAAACAGTCGATTTCTATGTATTTCTGACTGTGTTATATAAAGCCAGAGTAACAGAAAGCAACATTAGTGAGAATCAGAATCAGGCATTCAACAACATTTCATTGAGCAGGCAACAAGTAGTATAATGATGCTTTTTTTTTTGTTTGTTTTGTGAGTTTTCTTCTAATTCAAAAATAACTTCACACCAAAATCTTACACAAACTTTAGATATTCCTAAGATATTTTATAATACCGCACTACAAGAACAGCAGTTCCCAGCCAAGTTAATGTATACCTTTTCATTGAGAAATAATATCTGGTTGGACCACGGAAATCTACACCCCATCCTCATGGCTCGTGTGTTCTATGGCATTTATAGTCCTTGACTGAAATACTCCCACATCTGATCTATTTTGTCCAGCTAATAATTATGTACTACAATATTGCATTAGTATCAACTGTTTGAGTCACATTTATATGGTGAAGGTCAGTCCTCTTTCATCCCCAGGCACTCAGTTCACCTGCTTTTCACTTTAGGTCTCTCAGTGGTACATAGGTTTTACTTTTGGCAGCATGCCTACTTTTAGTTAATTCCTTTGTCTGACATGTTGTTACTTCCCTCAAATATGCCTCTGCAACCTTTCTTCCTCCAGGTCAGCTGTAATTTCTGTCCTATCATTTACTACTGGATACAGAGTTACCTTTGTATTTCTGGCATTCCCAGCAGATGTCTTTGTCTGACCCAAGCGCTCCTCACCACCTGTCGCCTTGCTTCCAGGTTCTACTATAAATAATCCTCCCATTGCTGGTTTGACTATAAATAATCCCCTCCTCACCCTGCTGGGTTTTGGAGTCAGCTGGTTCCAATTTAGACAAGGTGGAGCTTCCCTTTCCTTTACAGAGTTAGAGTTCCCTCTCTTCATTGTGTTATCCACACAGAAATGCTATCACTGCACAAACTCACAAGTATAGAAATGTATTGGTAGAATACAATCCCTAAATTACAGAGTTAGAGTTCCCTCTCTTCATTGTGTTATCCACACAGAAATGCTATCACTGCACAAACTCACAAGTATAGAAATGTATTGGTAGAATACAATCCCTAAATCAAGGGTTTTTTTCCTGTTCATCTACATTTTCATTCTAGCACTTCTCAAAGTTACAGTACCAATATTTGAAAGAAACACTGGGCTGTGCTAATGGTCAAGCTGACCTCTGCTTGCCTCTCTTCCCATAGGAGGGCCAACGTGTCTACCTGGTGGACAAGTCCAACAGGGCACCCTCAGCACTGTGCATTGCACATGAATGTGCTTGTGGACCTGGGCAGGGCACAGGGCTGTGGTTCTCATCAGCCTCCACCTGTTCTAGCCCACAGAACATCTGTATGTGCCACAGTCAGCATCTGGACACGAAGGCAGATAGAAGCCCTTCTAAGAAACAACCCCAATATAGCTCTGGAGACTCCCTGAAGCAAGTTATGTTGAGGATGTCTAAACTATGTGGACTGGTAACCATGGTCTTGTGGGTTCTTGTGACTGCAGGTTTCTTTCAGCACAGGTGCTTTGCAGTTTTGCTCAATGAGCTGCAATTAGATCCTGACAAACACCTGCCTGAGGTATCCAGAAACTGTTCCCCTGAAGCTCATGTATCTGCTGCTCAAGGAAACCAGCTTCTCTTTAGCAGACCTGACATTTTAATACAGATTTTGCACATTTCAGAAGCAAAAACCTGCATTAAACTCAACTCAGTAGTTTGCTTGTGAATTGTACTGAAGAACATGGCACCTTGGTGTACATTTACTTGTTCGCCTTTTTAAAAAAGATAAGATGGAGGAATGCCTTAGTCTAGGATGCTAGGAATGCTTTAGACTAGGGTGGCTAGTGTAAAGTTAAGAAGGAGTGAGTCCACATACCAGCAGCCAGGATTTAAGAGGCTGTCTACTGGCAGTTCCTATAGGAAGAAGGGAGAGGGAAAACCAAACAAGAAACATAGCGTCCCACCCAGCCCTGACAAATAAAAAACAAACACAAAAAACAACCAACCAACCAATCAACCAAAAAAAGACAGGAAAAACCAACTAAACAAAACAAAAACAAAACCCCAACACAAAACCTCAAACAAATTTAAAAAAACCAAACAAACCAAGCAAAAAAAAAAAAAAAAAACCCAACAAAACAACAAAAACCTCCAAAGAAGCACCTAGGAGGAGGAGAATTTAAATTCAGTTGAAAGAGGAACATGACTTTTCTTAATGGACTGTTTTCCATAGTTTTGGCATGCCACTTCTTTAGGGAGTCTATTTCACATTCCTCTTCTCAGCAGGTAGCTATATCGAGTAATAAATGCTGCTTCTCAAGGTTTTGGCTCAAGAATGTCCTATAGAGGATGAGGAAGAAAACAGGCAGTGCCAGAATTTGACTTGAGAAAATATTCTGTGTCTATGGCATCCTCAGGAAAAGCAATGACTGCAGCAGTAGTAGTAGGCAACCAGCAGCAAGATAAGCAGTAAGTGAGAATTAAAGAGGAAAGAAAATGCTGACTGATTTTCTGAAAGACATTAAAGAGTTGACTGGAGCCAGGAAAAAAGTGGTGGATTTTCTGGAGTGTCTTTCACACATCTTCAGTAAAAATTTAGAGTAAAAGCAGAGATTAAGGAGAGTGGAAAAGAGCTGGTGTGAGAGAGCATAGTAAAATCTTGAGAAGATACAGATGTCTGTATGCATTTAATGGCATTAAGCCATTTTACATGTAGGGAAGACCTGTATTTGGTGCAATGTGTTATCCAACCTAGACAGAGGCATTGTGTGATGGGGTTAATGTGGAGAGTGCCAAATTGGGCAGTGATGTCCCTACATGCAACTGGAGGCAACAGTGCAGCATAGCTGGAGTAATTCTGTGTGACCTTAAGGGCTGTACATACAAGCCTTGCCTGCAAAACCCGTGAGAACTTTTCCTGCTATGATTATAAACTTTACTAAGTTAGACTCTCACAGAGTTATATAACCCCATGGTAGTTAATGAAGTGCTGGATGTAAGAAAAATAACTGCAATGTTATTTTGCCCCTGGTATGCATTGCCTTATAAGGATTAAACCTAGAGCTGATTCACTTGTGTTTTGTGATCTCTATCATGCTGCAACAATAATACTTAGCACTTTATAGCACTTCTCACTTATAAAAAGTGCTTTATAAACATTATCTAATTATTAATCTTCACAATAGTCCTGTGATACAGGTATACAAGTCAATTTAATGTTCTCTTTTAATAAACTACTAGTAAATTGAAAAGGATAGAGCACATTAAATTCACTTAAGAAAAACAGAAGTTAGTGAACAAATTGCAGTTCTCCCTAAAACATTCTAGGTGAAAGGCAATACACACAGCAAAACTGTCGGTGATCACCACCTCAGAGGTCCATACAGCACAGTCTATATAGAAAATCCTTCAATTACTTAATTGAGACTCATTGTTTTCTGGTGATAACATGAATAACATGAAAGCAGAGAGACTCTACCAAAACAACCAAAGTTCGCTGATCAAGACCACTCTATACTAAATTCTACACAAGCAAAACATAGTACTCCTTACCCTAGAATGCTGGAGATCTAGGTGTAACACTGAGGGCTGAGAGATGGGGAATGGGAGGAAATCACTAAACAGCAATCATCATCCTTGCTCATACTGCACCTGCCTACAGAAACACACACAGAACCACCTTACATCAGCATACTTCTTATCTCCTTAGTACTCTGTAGCTCTCTCTGGTGATACATCTCAGACTTTAGTGTTTATGATCAAAGACAGGACAAGAGTTTGGCATTTGGCTAAACACATCATGCAACAAGTCCCATACTAGCTACTGTGAAGAAAATTAACTCTACCCCAGGTAAAACTAGCACATTTACATAATTGCAAGCCAAGTTTTCCATAAGATCAGTGTTTTACACAGTGCGTGGCATGGACTTGTCTGTGGGATGAATCAATGCAGGACAGAAGGCTGCAGCCCAAGGATGAGATGAGCTGTCCCATGCATTGCTGACACTCAGAGTTATGTAATGAGTGAGGAAGGTAGGGAAATAAAACTAGACAATTTCTTACTTCAGGCAGTTTAAAAATTGCCTCAAATAGTTTAAAGTCTATGAGATACAGGACAAGTTTCCTAAAGCCAAGCTTTTCAATCAAGGTCATCTATCAACAGTCCGTTCCTCATGTGCTCCATGCCTGACTTGAAACCTGGGGTCTGCCCTGCTCGAAATGCTGATCACTCATAAATGCAGCTGAAATCAAAGGGAGCTGTGCTTTCAGCTTACTATCCAATGTAAAATATTGTAAAAAAGATAGGAGCAGGGTGTCTCAGACTGGATTCCCAAATTAGTTGGTGCTTTCAACTTCGATTTACTCTGCCCCAGTCTCCATCTGTCAAATGAGGACAATAATTCCTCCTCATTTCATGGGGGTGTTGTGAAAATAACTTCATTAACGGTTTTTGAAGCACTGTAGTGTTGAGTGCTATGCAGAAACCTAGGAGGAAATTAATAGTTCTGTCTCTGGAGCAAGTTCTGAAAAGCATGCAATAAAAAGGGCCTGAAGGCACACACTTAACTGAAAAGAAAAAAATAAAATATTGGATTTTATACATTTGAAGAAAATATTTGAACTGCTCAATGACTGAGTGCTGTACTTGCATTATCCAGAGGATTTCATCCTGATTTTAAACTCTCAACTCATAATCTCCGCTTTTATTTGTAAATTACCATGTTTCTAAAAATTTGGATCTATCCAGCTCTCCACAAATACCATATCCCGGAATCCTACTGATAAGCCTGTAACTCAATAGCATCACTAGGAATGTTTAGAGTCACTCTGCAGACCTGATTCGTTTCAGCTCATGAAATAAGGCAATAATAGCGTCTTTCTCAACAGGAACCAGTACTTCAAGGAAAGAAGATCACACTTTGACAATAGATTTTGATGGTTCACTGAAATAGCAAAAGAAAGGTGCAATTTGGGGGAGAAAAAGTGCTCAAAATTTTACACAGAACAATTCATATTTACTTCCTTTCCAGAAACAACCAAACCATTTTGATCATAGTTTTTCCAAATGTTTTGCCCCAGGAGGAAGCCCAGTGTGGAAGTTATCAACCCAAATATTTAAAGTTAGTGAAGAAATTAATTTTAAAAATCCTGTTTACAGTAATTCATAAGTGAGAATTTTCAGGTAATCTTGATGACGGTCAATATTCTCTGCCCTACCTAGAATACACATGCTCACACTATTCTACACAGTGTTTTGCTTGCCGTGCAAGCATCTCTCCTAGCATATCTTCAGGGCTAAGAGGGTTTTACTCTTTATTATTTTTATTATACACCCCCTAGCTGTTTCTAGGGAAGAATATTCTCCTACGGAAGAATATGATTCCTTAGCTTCCCTTAAATAATACACAGATGACTAATCACCCAGGAAAGATATGTCAGGTAAAGTAAACATTCTGAAGAGAATGAACCCTTGAGCTACCCTGCCAAATACTCTTACCTGGAACTGTCACAATGATTGTGGTGCAACCAAAGAAGGAGCCTTTGATGGCTGAGGAGTTATCTGAATGAAACTGCTTGGTGAGTAGAAAAAAGCCTACTGCCAGTTAGTCTAAAGCAGTGCCATTTAATAGAAATGACAGAACCACAGGGCTGCCGTTCTTGACTATAACAGGGGGGCTATCAAATGCATTTCTAAAAATATGAGTGAGAAAAAACTGCTACTGTCTGCTTTACTTCCACTGGTTCAATTTGCTTAAAAAGTACAAATGGAATGGCTGGGTTTTGGCTGAACGACATCAGGCTAGTATGGTTTATAAGGGGCTGTAGCTAAAACTAGAACTGCAGCTCCCCCAACACCAACACAGAAAAAAGGACACCCAGTGCCTGACATCCCTTCTAAATCCAGACTTTATAAAACAAGTGTGCGGAACAGTGTTTTACGTTTAAGATTCCTGGGGTAAAACAAGATCCTGAATATTATTATGTTACTTGCAATATGAAAGAGGATGGAACCTTCTTCAGGTGTGCTGAAACAATCTGGTTTAGGTGTGCTATGGCAGAAACCACTTGTTCTTTGACATTTTTAAGAATGGTTCTTATGTGTATATCAGGTCCAATTTTTTAAAAAATCTCCTTCCTACCCTAGTGCTGGCTACTCAGTCTAGAAAGCAATCTCCCCCAAATTTTAAAGTAATGTTTGCAATGTCCTCTCCATACTTTCACTTTTTCTCCCTAGCTGTCTCACTTTACGTGGTTCACCTTGATACCAAATTCAGTAGTCTGAGTTACAATTCTGATGCCCTGAAACCTGTCATTCAAGGTCATGTAAGGATCAAAAGAGGACCTTGTCAGAATTAATGACGTGTGAAACCTAACAGCTCAGATATACTGGCATGCAGCCTGTGTCAGTGTTTAGGAGGCAGCACCCCATCTACCCCACAGTCCCCACAGATCCGGGGGACTCACAGTGTACATGCAGCCCATAGGCAGATTAGAGAGCACAGAGGGAGTTTCAGGGACAGCAAATGCCCACAGATCTCCTAACTGACAAACAGTCTCCCATCCTGAACTTCTGTCAAAACTGAACACCATCCTGACACCAACAGATCACTGGCGGAGAACAAAAGAACTCTAAGCAAAATATGTGGAATAGAAGAGAGCTCACTTACCTGGCTACAAAACTGAATTCACAGCAGCTGAATTCACACAGAGCCCCCTCACAGCCTGTCCACAATACCACAGTACAATATTAAATACAATACCTCAGACAAGAAGTAACTGATGTCCCAGCAGTAGGCTTAAAACTCCTACTTTTTCAGGGCAAAGTAAAAACACACAAACCAACAAACAAAAAAAGTTACTTAAAATGGATAGATTCTTTCTCTTCCTGCCACAATTCCTTACAATAGTTCATCATCCACAGTGGGCTCCTTGTTATCAGGCAGCTGATATTTTCCTTTTCCTGATGTATTCTCATATGTTTTGTGGTATAGACAGCAATGCTTTGTTTGGTCCTCACAGGCATCTGGAATATAGGCCTATGGAACACAGCTGGGAGCTGCATATGCACAAATGCCTGTGCTGGAGCTGAAAAGAGCAAATCCACTTCAAAGGAGCAATGGAGTCCATATTGGTTGGACAAGAAGGATGATGTGAGGAATTGGAAAAGATAATGGGAGCTGTGGTTTGAATGTGACACTTACGAGAGGATTAATACAAATAATTATGACCAGCAACAGCGTCCTCCCAGGTGGGCTGCATCTGACCAGTGTTAGGTAAAAGCTCCTTAGAACACAGAGTCCAAGTATGAATTTTCAGTAATTTACCCTGATATGAAAATATTCCTAATCTGATAATATGCTGCTGTCAAGAATCAGTGAGAGGAAAATATCTCAGGCCATATTTGTCTAACAACTCACTTTTGCTGTCTCACATAAACTCAAACTTGTGATCAGATATTTATTTCTTCACAGAGCAATCTCTGAAGTACACAATTCAGTAACATAGTTCAGAAAAATAGTTTCTATTACACAGTAAAGAGAAATGCAATCTCTTTACTTTTCAAGCAATTTGTCATATTACTCCCAAATTAGAGTAACAGCTCCTTAAAAATAACAGAATAAATCCACTCCTTTATTTGTTCTAAAGGAGAAGAAAGAAAACATCTTTTACACTCCTCTATGGCAGGAGACAGCTGACCGGAGATTGTAAGGGTGTACATGTCCACAGAAGAGAGAAGGGAATTTACACACAGAACTGTAGCTGAGGAAACAACAGCTTGAACTCCATCTGGCATGTGAGAATGACTTACAGATCTGGAAGCCTGTGTTTCAGTGAAGAGATTCAAGAAAGAGTCGATATGGAAAAAGGCCTCATTTCTAATACACTTTTATGTCTTGGAAGTGGTCTGTCAACATTAGAATGACTTACAGCTATCTGCTGTATTCTCCAAATCCGTATTTCTCATTTTCCTAGTACTTCTAGAGCATAGCCTACACTGTGCTTTCCTGATCTGCAGACTGCCAATTTCACTTTAATAAATACTGTCAAAAATTTCACATAATCAGTTTTGTCACTTACCTATGCTGTAAATACGCTCTGTGTCACATTGCCTCTTGTTCAAGAACTCTAGAAAAAAAACACAGAAACAAAACAGACAGTTAGTAATTAAACTTACTTAAATCATACCTTTTCCAGCCAAGTACCCATAAAACCTAGTAGCATCCTCCTGGCAAGACTCAAGAATAGCAAGGACAGATCTGTAATGAAAAGCGAATGCCTGAGCATTCTGAAATCCATTTCATATTTGATAATTGGCACCTTTCTTCCATTTGGAGTTTTCATATTATGCAAATGCTTATATACTGTGAGTCAATGAAGTACAGAAAGATAAGCTTTAAGTTCGTTAGGGACTATCAGCACAAACTAGAGCTCAGGATGCCTGGGCCTCCCTGAGCCTTTGGAAACAATCAAGGTTCATGGTGTTCAGCCATTGCCTCAAGGGAAATACACATAGTTTCAGTGAGATAATGCACTCAAAGTGCCATGAGGTTTTGTAGCAAAAGTATGAACTGCAAAGGCCTGTCCTTCATAAACCAATATTATGGTTACCAAATCCAGACTATACACTTTACAGACCCTGAATGTGCCCACATTTCAGATCCTGAAATAGAAAACCTGACACAAGAGTGTAAGAATTTGTTTATCAATCAAGTTTAAATGAGGTTCAATAAAGATCCAACTACAAAGGGCAGAACACTATTTCTTGAAAATTCTGAAGCTCTGCAAGACAGAGAAAGTTCAGCACAACAAGGACAACTTTACCTGGTCTCAAACACAATCAAAAGTAGGAAAGTGGGGGGAGAGGGTGGGAGAAAGAGGGAGAGAACCAATCTCTTCTAAAGAGGTGCACCAGTGACAGGATGGGAAATAATGGACACCAAGTTGCAACAAGAAATATTGCAATTAAATATTGTTAAAGGGGGGAAAATCATCATTAGGACAGTAAAAAACTGACATGTAGGGCAGAGATATTGTGCAATCCCTGCCACTGGAGATGCTCAAAACTTGACAGGACCAGTGCAGAGGAACCTGATCCAAGCTGGCCTTGCTTTGATCTGAGAGCCTCGATTATTGCTGACTCACCTGAACTCATAACCTTCACAGAACTCCAGGATGGAGAGGAGCAGGCCTCTCCTTGTGGTCAGAAGAGACTGAAATCTCCTCTACTATGAAACAAGTGCAAATTTTAATCTAGAAGAACCTTGATCTTTTGTTTTCTGTATCAAAATTAATGGTGGTTCAAAGTATGTTCATGAGTAAACAAATAACTGGTAAGTTTTCTGAAGAGAAAGTCTAGATATCCAGCAGGCAAACTGCCCCATCATAACGGCATCTTCCACCTGAAAAAGACTGTGGAACAAGCAAGTCACGTGCTATTTCATGGATGTATTAAACTTCTTCCTCTAGTGGCTTCCTTAAAACCCAGTAAAAAGTGAGATTTGGTACAGAATAGAGACAAACACCTTGCTGTGCCCATCTGGTTTCCAAACAAAAGCCAAGGTGGAGAAGGAGGGAGGCAGTTTTAAGTTCATAGTAAGTGTGGCTCCACTGCTGAAATTCTGGAAACATCACATCATCTCAAATTCATTAAATCAACTTTCAGTTCCTAAATATTCATGACAGGTTGCCATACAGGTGGCTTAGATTACCCATTCTTTGTAAGAAAGGGAAAGCTTAGCTAACATTTCCCCCACAATCTGAGGGCATGCTTTTTGAAACACTTTGTGTTACTCAAGAAGGAAACGAACACAACTTTTGAAGAGGTGTAACACTGAGGCACACACTGTTCACAGAAGGTGACTTCTCTGTGGTCTTATGGGCTGAAATAAGAGCCAGCTCACACTTCAACTGTGATATCAGAGGACGAGGTCCCAGTAGGAACCCAGTCAGCATAATAGTACTGAAGAGAACATACTGTCTTAAATGGGTTTTGTATTTGCTTCTACAAACAGCTCCAGAGACTGTTAAACACAGAAATCAAACAAAAATTATCAGAATAGAGTGAACTCAACAGCAGATTCAAACTCATAAGAAGGTTTTGAATTCAAGATTACAGTGAATAAAACACTAGAGGGGATTGCAGGAGAGACAACACAGAAATGAAATGAAACCACTAAAGG
The DNA here is from genome assembly GCA_013400315.1 of Bombycilla garrulus. Lineage (NCBI taxonomy): Eukaryota > Metazoa > Chordata > Aves > Passeriformes > Bombycillidae > Bombycilla > Bombycilla garrulus. Next base: position 1,397,261 of record VXBU01012171.1, read on the forward strand.
TTTATGAAGCATCTCGCTTTCTCATTGTTCATGTCTTTTGTTACTTGACCTACCTTCATGTTCCAGAGTTTCAGAAACCAGCATTTCACATTATCCATATTTAAGTGACCCCTAGTTTGTGCTTTCTTGTTTTTTTTTTTTTTTTTCCAGCTGTACCTTCTGTGAAGTGCCCACCAAAGCACCAGATGAACCATGCCAGTCTTGGTTTTCAGCACCTCTCCTTTCTTCACCTTCAATGAGTCTGATATAAATTTTCCTGGCTGGAACTATAGGTAGCCTACATCATGGGAAATATTTCTCCCTTACGTCTTAGAATCTTATAATTTATAACATGAAATTCAAACCAACATAAATTAGTAATTCAATCCCTATATTCCAATTTAATGAACCAGAAGTTACATTACTTTATTGTTTTGTGCCAGTGGACCAACCATTTGGTTTACAGATGGAATGTAGTTCTTTGTTAATAAATAAATGCATAAAAAATAAAGGTATCCTCAATGCAATTATGCTGATATCCCTCAGGAACCAGAATGCAATTACTTAAAATATTATTTTCTTAGATTACTCTCAAGAAAATAAGGAAAGAAATATGAAATTTGTGTCCTTTTAACTTAAACTCATTTTAAGAGCATCAACACTGATGCAGATAGTCCCCAGTGGCAACTGAGAAGCACTTAGCCAGAAAATTGTTATTGGATTACAGTTCTGGCTTCATAAAATGTGGCTAAAGATCATTTTAGACATCCATGGAATGACCCATTGTCACAACTGGTATGACAAACAAGTGACAAAGCTATTCTATTCAGCTATTTTGAGGATTTTTCAGATCACAACAGTAACTTGGGGCTGTATCAGTCTATACAGTTTTGATTCAATTATAAAAATAACTCACAATAAGAATAATTCTAGCATAAATAACTGAATCTCTCCGGAGGAAAAGAAAAGTCCCTACAAACATGTGCGTATACTTTCCAGTGTTCCTGATGTATAAAGAATTGTGAAGTGATAGGGTGATCAGAAGTCAATTCCAATAGAGAACTACCTTTCAAACTAACTGGTCTTCTTTATTAAAACAAACAAGATGAAAAGGGCACCAAAGGACACTGCATGATTTTTAACAATGTGCAAACTGAAACCACTTAGATAGCACTAAGGTTCATACGATCCTTTTAATTTCATTTTACAGAATTTTTTCAAGCAGATGATTTGCTGGATGAGACTCCTGCCTCCTATATTTTAATCTGCTGATATGCCACCTCCAACTAATGTAACTATATAGCAGATGCACATGTGCATACTTAAATAAATGCAAACAAGAAATAACTCTTCACCTTTACATTCGAGGTCACCAGTGACCACTGGCAACACAGTAAAAATCAGAACCTTAATCAAAAACCTAACATGGGATTTAATTTCCTCGTGTAAGGTCTTTCTCATTTTTCTTCTCTGCCCATTACACAGTATGTCTTTGCTCATATAATTACATAATTAACATCCTCAGCACCTATTTCATCCCTTGTTAATTTTGCTAAATATAAAAACAGACATGCTCAAGGAAATAAACTAGGAAAGTGAAGAAGCATAAGCAATTTAAAAGGAAAAATATAAATCTATTCATATCCTGATAATTGGTATGTATAACTGAGCACTACTAGGTGCTCGTAATCCACATGATGGCCTTCTGACTATAATTGCTCTTGCAAGAACAACTTTTGCTGGACTGACAGAAATCACCTCAAAGTGTGCATACAAGAAGGTCCTGGTTTTGTTTTTCTGTAAGCAGTGTTGAGTCTTGTGGCACCAAAGGACAGGAGTGGCAGGTAATAAACCACACTGGTCCCACCATTGGTTCCCAAATCTTTTTTCTAAAAATCAAAAGGATTGGGGATGGGGTGGGTGAAGAGAGGAAGATAAACTTGGCAGCTAAAAGCCCTTAAGATTTTTGCAGTTTATCCCATAGGCCAAATTCACATTTAGCTCCCATTGCTCTATGACCATCATCATAATTCATTAGAAGAAATTAGTTTGAAGATTAGGGGCCACCAGAGGGTTCCTCCTTCACACCTCTTCTCTGAAAGAAGAGAGCAAGTAGCAGAAAGTCTCTAGTAATCAAATAATTGGTAAATTTCCCAAAGTTTTAATTGATTCATGCTTGGCAAGCAAATTGGCAGTTTTATTTCTTCCTCCTCAGTGTCCAAAAAGTAATTCTGTCCATCCTTGTGAAAAAAGGAAAATTTCAGATGGATTCCATTTAGTGGGGTGGCAGAGACCAGATCTTTATTCATCCTAACCTACGTATCTTTGCATTTAAGACCAGATTTTAAAACTGTTACTCACAACAGAAATTACTTTGTCTCCTGAATGATACCACCAGGTCATGGAGAGTGGTGTTGCAAATGAAAGGAAGAGGATAACTAACAGTTGTTTGCATCACAAACATACTTTTATGCTTACCGTTTCCAGAGAAGATACTGTCTTTCTATGCAGATGCATAATATCATTTCATACAGCAGCTTAAAAACAGAACTCAAAAAGTCTTCTCATTAAGAGTTAGCATTGAACTTTTGTTATGTTCACTAGCCACTACAATCCTGAATTATGCCAAGCTTTGATCCCCGGTATACTGTGCTGTGTTTATCCCTAGACTTCTGTTTAATTATCCAAAAGTGCACAAGAAAGCAGAGAGTCCAGTTTGAACCCCGATGATGTCTCAGCAATTTCTCCTCCCAGCACATACTATTTCAACAGCCAGTGATCACTGGAGTTAAAGTGCACACAAGCAGCTGAATAGGATGCAATTCTTATTCTTATGATGAATATCAGGGTCAGAGGTGAGTGCCAGATAACACATAGCAGATGTGGAGGGAGTAGAAGGAATTCTGTTTACTTTGGGTGACCACCTACATTTCAAGGGGGTGGGGGGAAGCTAAAACTGCAAGATAAAGACTGTTTAAAGGACAGCATTGTACAGTATTGTGCAGAACAAAGGTACATGCTTCCATATCAGCATGAACTGGTGTTGAAATGTAAGACACAGTGTGGCCCAAATTAACCACCCACAGAATGGGACTCTCCATGAAACAAATAAGAGAAATCTTTTGAAAACATTCCTCATACCATATGATCACATCAGCTGATATTGAAAAGTTCCAATTCTCTTGTGTTGCCTGTATTTCCATTTCAAATTTTTTTTCAGATGTTAGAAGCAATGCAGCCTTACAAAGGGGAAATGGAGAAACTCTGATCTCAGCCCGAGGGTGGTTCTAGATAGTCACTGAGAAGACTGCAAAATGCAGATGACAGCACATTTACAATCTCTGATTATGGGACAAGAAAGTACTGCAAGTTATTGCTAGCTGCTTGGGCTTAGATCATCGCCCCAGATTGTGCAGAAGGGACACAAAACTGCCCCAGACAGACAGGAGTGATTCTTACAAAGATGAGGTATGGAGCTGGAGATTACAAAAATTCTTCAAGCTGGTACAACTATCAGCAGCCATTTAGCTGCTCAGCTTTTCACAGTCCATGGCAAGGGATGAGAAGGCTTTCTTCTCAGTACCATCAGCTGTTAACTGCCAAGCAGCAAGGAGGCAGCTACTGTGAGAGACAGGTGAGAAAACTGATTACTTCAGTTATACCAATGAGTTTACTGTACCATCAGTGATCTTTGTTTCCCCTGCTCCCTCTTCCTGTCCCAAAGAAATCATGAAAGTCATTAAGCATCTTGATGTTTCTACAAGTTATGAGGTTGAAGTGAACCAGTTAGGAAAACACAAATTCATCAGAAAATACTGAAAAGGTGAAAGGGGGCAGGAAAGCAGCATTTTTAGAAGAAAACAAACAAACAAACAAAAGCCCCGACCAAAACCATACGCTCAAACTAAACTATCCAGGGACAAGCTGCATTTTCCAACATCCTACAGGCATCCATTTCCTAGACTATTGAAAACCTTTGCTAATGCTGTCTCAATAAAATCTCAGCAAACAAATTGATAGGTTTGGTTGAAAATCTTGCCTCAGATCATTAGATACAATCTTTAAAATAGTAGTAGTTACATTCATATAATATGACCCAGTCAGTTCTCAAAACGGATTAAATGGGACTGTCATTGTAATTTTTAACTAGTATTTACAGAAAAACTAATAGAGATTAGTCAGCTGTGGAAGAACAGATCTCAGAAACCAGTTCAACCCAAAGAGGGAAATCAAACCAAAGTAATCCCACCACACAGATGCCCACCAGTTAGCCTGCTAACTTTCAGAATTAGTTGTTAGACTTATTTCTTTATAAGCTTTGTTCTGGATGTTGAGTATTCAATCTTTTTTTTTGTTTTTTAATGGGTTAAGTATACAGCAAAGAAATAAGTTTGGCAATCGGCCTCTGAACTACTCTGAACTCTGAAGATACAGCAGTACAACATTTTTAAAGATATACATGGCCTCATTTAGAAGATGGATTGAGGTGGAGTATGGAGGGCAATTTAAGTAGAAAATCCAATAATTTTCAGTTTTAAGTCTACTATGCAATGTACATCTCAGGTAAAAGAAAAGATAATTTTAAAAGATCCCAAGTCCTTAAAGGTGAAATGTATTTGCAGCATGAAGCATTTATTCTTTTTCAAAATAAAACAATCTGCAGAAACAATTCTGATATTGCTAAAGTTTGGCTGAAACAAAAGAGTAAAATTATAATTATTTCTCAACAAACAGAAGGGAATGTATCCCCACCTCTCCATACTAACTTTTGGTCTACTGCCACACTTCCACTTTGAGCTGCCAAAGGAATGCTGTGGGCACCATATAATTTGAACAATAGTAAGTAGGAAAAGCCTCTGTGTTATTTTTCACCACAGCCATTAATCTTACTCATAGTACTTGCGTGGCAAAAACCTCCAGGCAAACATATCCTGGCAAACCTTACCTGAAAGTTTGCAAAGAATCTCAAGCCAGAGGGAATGGAAGGGTTAAAGTAAATATTCCTTGCCTTTGACAGATGCTTAATTCACGGTCATTATTACTAAATTCAGTTGCTCAATAATTTAGATATGACAAACATGTAGGAATATATGCCACTGCACCTTTCTAGGAATCCTAAAATGCAGTATTTCCTCCAGGCTTTCACCATACATCCTCACTCTGCGGGGACAGTTTGAAACAAATGTAGCTTTCTGTGCACTCCAACTCCCTTCCGCCACTCTTGCTACATTAGAGTGGGACTCCAGAGAGCCTGTGTCTCCAGACCCAGGACGGATGAATGGGCTTGACTAAAACAACTACTTTCTTACTATGTGGAATGCAAGCCTAATATATATATATACACATATATATATATATATATATATATACACACATATATACATATATATATATATTACTTTTCCAGTTCTGTGGTGCAAGTATCACCACTTAAGCAATCACAGGGAACTAATTTGCAGACCAGGTCACAGTTTGACCGGCACTGAGTGCTAGTAGGTCTGCTTAAAAGTTGTCTGGAATGGCTTTAAAACAAACCAACTCTAACTTAACATTTATATAAATGGTGAGCTGTGCACCCACTTCTACCACACAAACAAAGATTCACAAAGTGAGGCCTCTCTAACAAACTGCCATTCTCCCACCATTACCATCACCTATTACAAACCCATTCCATTTTATATGGTGACAGGCACAAACATATTTTGGCAAATGTTTCTTAAAAAATAATAAGAATTAAAAAACTAATTCCTTTTACTGTCCTTGAGTTGATACAGGAAATTAAACTTCTCCCCTTCTCCGTTCCCACCGACTGGCACAAGAAAGCACTGTTCTAAACTGGCTGGCACAAGAAAGCACTGCAAAACACCTCCATAGTTCACTCACTGAAATTGAAAGTCTTCCACTGACTTCAAAGGTGCTTGGAGCAGCCCAAAGCCAGCATCCTAACATGTGAGCACAGACTACAAAGCCACAGCACTGGCTGGAATCTGTGCTATTTATATACTATTGTTGAAGCAGTGCAGGAAGCTTCCAGAACTCCAGCTCTCCAAAAGCATGTTCTGTTCTTTTGTTGTTAGTTTGCAGAACATTTTGTGAAGTGTCACCAATTCCTGTGCTGATATAGGTTAATATACCGGTTCTTATCTGAACCACAAAATACAGGTATCACAGACTGGCTTTGCCTTTGACATTCTGTGTGCACAAGTTTCCTGTTCCCTCCGTGTCCAGAAATTTCATTGCCTTCATGCCTCTCCAGAAAGCCCTGAGATGTCCTGTTTTTAGTTGGAATATGAACCAAGAGCAGATACCTTGCCTTTACTTGTTAATAACTCACTTGGTACACTATTGGCCTTACATAATATGAAAGAGTTTGAACAATAGTAAGTAGGAAAAGCCTCTGTGTTATTTTTCACCACAGCCATTAATCTTACTCATAGTACTTGCGTGGCAAAAACCTCCAGGCAAACATATCCTGGCAAACCTTACCTGAAAGTTTGCAAAGAATCTCAAGCCAGAGGGAACTGAATCTAACCTTCTGTATACTGACAGCAAGAGAATCCTGTAAACCAGTTCAGGTAAAATATGCACAGTGTCTCTTTCAAAGACTTGCATTAGCACCTGAATCAACATCATCTCGTTTGTGTGCCTTTCAACCATTCTAAGCTACAACTCCTTCAAACCACAGCCACAGTGGACCTAAGAGATGCTAAGACGACTCAGCTCCTAAAGCTAAGGAGAGTTAAAGAAGATCTCTCATAGGTCTTCCATAACATCTCATACAAGCCACCCTTTGGTGACCAACTGCTCTGGCATATGGTGGTTTTTAACTGTCTCTCATTTTCTTGCTCTCTAATTGAGTTTGTAAACTCTGCTTATAAGAAATTTGTAGAACTGAAGTAAAACTAATGGAAGAGCTCCATAATCACAACAGTCTGGGGCACCACACAGTGCTGAAGACAAGCAAACTGGAAGAGAGAATGCACAAATTCCTCTTGCCTTTTGCATCCAAGCAAAAAACTTCTGGTAAGCAATCAAATTATTTTAAGTTACAAAAGTACAACGGAACATCACAACTCATCTTTTCTTCTCAAAAGATAAAGCTTTCTTTTGTCTCTAATTAAAAAGATTAATAAAGTAAGAGAACACATCAGGTTTGCATCAATCACTGCCCATGTGGTTCTTATTACTGTAATTAAAACTTATCTCTTCAAAATTGTTGGATGAAAGTGCCATCATCTGCAATTGAAAACACATTGAAGGGAGTTATCCACCTTATTTGACTATTTTAAGACAAATTTAAGAACACTGTGAAGGTAATATTTTAGAAAGTCCTTAAGGCAATTTGTTAGTAAAAGTGTCCTGTGAATCCCTTTTTGAAGACTATGAAGAGTGCCAAGGCCTTTGTGAAAAAAAAAAAAAAATTAAAAAAAGAAAGGTTTTTCTAAAAGAAGTTATTTAAAACTTCGACTTTGCTGAAATTCAAGTTTTTATCTTCAGGGCTCGTTAGGTCCTGTATATATTAGGAGTGCTCATTTCCCCTAGGATTGAATATTTTAATGTGTTTAGATTTTCACACTGAGTGGGCCAAATTTCAAATAATCCTGAGCAAACCTGATTCTTTTGCTGACATGTCGCCCCATATTTCACATAAAATAATGCTCAATTTTGACATCCAGCTTGCACAATATATGGGATTTGGAAAAGGGGTGATCTAAACAAAGATTTTTTTTGCATATGCAGGACTGTAAACTTACAAATCTGTGAAACAGAAATGTACTGCAAATAGAATGTATAATTTAATTACAGTACCTTTCATTCAGACATTAGTGTACCAGAATTTTAACATCAAACTAATTAGATCAAAGCTAGTAGCATGCTTAAAACCAATGCTTTTTAAAGCTTCCTCTGTGTAATGTAACTTAAAAGGGTTTTGTCTCCACTCTCTTCTTTATCTTCACTGAGTGCAAGATTTATATTTTGGCATAGCAGACAGTGACTTCATCGAGTTCTTTTCAAAACTGTTCAGGGTGTAAAACTACTCACTACCTTTGAGAAAGGTTTACTGGATACCATTAAAAAATTATTTAATGGGCAGAAAGGTATCTCCTGTAAAATAAAGAAGAAGCCTTTTATTTAATAAATCACAGGAAAACACCAAAGAGTGTTAAAGGAGGACTTGTTTGGGTTTTATTGTGAAAGAGAAAAAAACCCATTTTCCTGCCATCTTTATTTACATTTGAACTCTGCTACCCGTTTCCTTCTGCAGCTTGTGAAATCCAGCAGTCTGTTGCATCTTGCTTCGGTTACCAACAGACACCTTGACCCACGCTCATTGGCTTTACACGACAGTGCATTTACATGACAAGAGAAGAACAGTCTGTCTCTAAAGGCTATTTAGAAAACTAAGAGAGACTGCAATTTGTCCAACAATTCTCAGCTATGAAAACCAACTTTAATTTAAATTTTTGCTCAGACGGAATTATCCAACTCTCAGAGAGAAAAAATAACCAGGAACACAAAATGAGAGAAATGCAGACTTCTTAAGCAAGACTATGGGAGGAAAGTTGCATAACATATTCACTCTGTGTCTCTAAAATTTCCTATAGAAAAATTACCCTGTATCAAAGAAATGTGGAGAAAAAAGAACAATGATGCTGAATATGACAAAAAGCTTGTTTATGTTTAATACATAGGAGAAATTGTTCAAGGACAGTTAAATGTGACCCATTTAATACACCAAGGTCTCACATACCCATGATACTCTGCTGAGTAAGTGCTGATCATGCAAATGAAGGCTGCCTGGGGATACACATTGCTTTTCAGTTGCAGTTTGAATTTTTCGAGTTCTCAAACTTTTAGAGATGTGGATACATGTTACTGGGTCACTAGGGCTACTTCCATTCCTTCAGTTGTTGGCTCATTTTGAAAATTCATTTTGTCTGACATTCTTGAGTCTTCTGGCACATAAATCCATTTTCAGTAATATAAAAATCTAATTATTGCTACTAGCTGTGTAATTTAAAGTGTGGATAGGCAAGTCAATATGAAAAGGTGTCCCAAGACAAATATTTGAGCTTCAAGAGAAAAGAGGAATAAAAACCTAGTGGCCATTGTGACTCTAATTAACTCAAAAGTTCAGCAAAGTCTAGGAGCCATCAAAGTTAGAGCAGAGCATGCCCTCAGTATTCACTGCATTCAAGTGTGATACCTTCTGGATTGCCTTACACTTATTGGTTTAGATTCTTTCCCAGATAGCAATATGCTTACAATCCTCCTAGCCATAATTTGGGTTCATCATGTCTAAGCAAATGCAAGGAAATCCAAATTACTCTCCACTTCTGAAACTGGTATCAAACACCGAATCAAAATTTTACGAGGTAGGTAAAGATTAGCGCATGAACTGAAAGGGCTAAGAAAAATATTCAACTCAGAAACAGCAATGTCCACCTAACGAGGGTACGATGTGCACACTGTCTGAATACAAAAGAACACAAAGGCAGACAATCCTTTCTCACAATTTTACTATAATTACATAAATTTTATCCTTGAGGGAAATAATGCTCTGAAATAAGTTGCCCTAACCCCCATTCCCCAAATATTTCCCTAAAGATTAAACTGTTTTTCCTATTGCTGTTTTTAGTAATTAAACATTCCATGGTCTGGGGCCCCAAAGAAAACATCACTCTGGGTTCTGGATGTGTTCCATGATATCTTGAAACAATCTTAAAAAATGTATGCAGCCAGTGTTGTGATCCCCACTGGATCTGCAGGGACCCATTAGGATCATCAAGGGAAGCATGTGGTTGTGACAATGCAAGCAATTTAGCATTACTCACTGGAGCTGAAGCACAACACAGTGTGAAGCCGTTATTGTTCTCCTTGGTTTCTGAAGACACCCAAGTTCAAACCTACTCACAGCCTAATACACACTGAAATCAAAACCTGAAGCCTCTCAAGGGAAAAAGATTAACAGGGGACTGAAGCTGGGGGCTTCCCCCCGCCACCCCAAAAAATGACCATAAAATATTAAAAATTGCTAGAAGCCATTTCATTACAAATCTCTTTTGAACTATTTATGTAACTGAAAAAAATGGATTATCTTCTGTTATTTTTGTGTTTACAAAAATAAGAGCTGTGGTATACTAAGAGAAAAGCACATGAATGCCTGCTTCTACAGCTCACTTAGTATGATCTTGTTCCCTTTGCAGAAACAAATCTACTTATTGTTGCAAAACACTTTCAAATGACTGTCTTAATGCCAAAGCAGGGGCACAGTCAGTGAATGCAATGGAGTTCAGGCTAGACCCTGGAACAGCTAACACCACGAGACGTAACACTTTCTTCCCAAAATGTCATTTCATTCATTACCAAGTGAAAAAGGAATGTGAGTGCTTGAGGACACTTAAGGTAGACTAACTGTGTGTATGTTTGTTTGTGTGTGTGTGTGTATATGTATATACCTGGTACTACTGTGCAAGTGAACACAGGCATTGTCAGAAGAAGGATACTCTACTACACAGGGCACCAAGACAGCAATATTCTCTTTATGTTTGTGTACTTCTAAAAAATGGTCCAATATACAAATAGTTCAGAGTGACAAACTCATAATAAAAAAAGAAGATCAAAACCATTAAGAGACAGTACACTTAAACCCCCACTTATTAGTATTAACAGTTATGGTGTGAGAACAACAGAAAGTCCACCTTGGGTAGTAGGTGTTTTTTAAGCCACAAAGTGGGTTTCCTATAGACACTATAAAAAACTGCACTGTGGATGCATTTATAGGGTGCAACTTTCCAAGTGCACAGTGAGGTTTTATAGCTCTCTCAGACCTACTGGACTAAATCCTGAGCCACTGAAATCAACCCAGTTCCATTTATTTACATCATCTGAGGATCTTGCCCAAAAAGTGTAGTAGGACTCCTGTGGCTTCAATTTTCACAGTACAATCTGATACTATAGAACATAATCTGACAAACCCAAGAAATTTGACATTAGGACTTCTGCTCTCCCCGTATTTCACCCACCTGTGTTTAAGTGCATTGCTGCAGAGGCCTTAATATTACAGAGCCAGTGCACCAAAATAGAGCCACAAGAAAAATACTACTGACTTCAGCATGACTCATATTTATTTCAGTGAGATCTTATTTAAGCAAAGAGTGAGTCTGGGCTAGGTTGAGTGACCACTGTGATATTAAAATGTAATAGGCTTTTCACAGTCTGGTTTCAGATGATACCGTCCTCTGTGTTATGGCCCTGGAGTAGGTACCAAGCTTTGTTTCATTGGGATTTCAAATGCAAACATTTAGATCTGGATACCACCTTCCTCTTAAATTGTAAATGACATCCCTGAAATTCGGAACCAGAATGTTATTCTTGGCTGACCAAAGTCAAATAGAGGGATATTCTACAATTATAGTAATTTTGAAAGAATCTAACTATCCAAGCACATTTCATCAGCTGGCAAAAAACTAACATTGCTGCATTTACTTCAGTGAGCCTAAAAATCTTACCTGAGTTGAAGGATTGACCCTTACATATCTACAATCTCTGTTAAATTACTTGGTATCAGTGACATGAAGCACTAGGCTCTAGCTGAAATTTCATGAAAGATGGATTAAAGGCCAACACCGGACAGAGACCATAGGGTAAAACACACTTCAGAAAAGAAAATTTCTCTTCACAATGAAAGGTGACCTTTGATATCATTCTTGCCTTGCTCTTTGTATAAACACCTTTTGCTTTCAGCACTACTCAAACACAGATGAGCACTGTCTTCATTCTTTCCTTAGCATCCCCATTTCAATATTTCAGCCTCAACCATCATTTACCCCAGCAGTCCCCCACTGTGCATCTGTCCCTCAAATCTTAAATACCTGTCCTCCCAATCTATTCTGAGGGCAAATCCAAATGAATTTTGTGCATGTAAATTCTATTATCTACAAGCATAAATGACAGAATCTACTGCCTATGCATGCAAATATTGGCTATCTAGATCAACCAATGTGCCATTATGTATTAAGGGGCAAAAGGCTTTTTGTAGAGAAAGAGAATCCTATTAAGTGTACCTTTGAAACTGCGGCCCTAAAATCATGTGCAAGAAAAACAAGCACCCCTGCCTGTAAAGAGCAGGTACTTCCAAAAATTTTCATGCAGCTTAAATCTCTGGATAACTTTCAGAGGTTGAGTTACCCTTGCTCACAGCTCTTCAGGATTCACCTGGCCTTTGGTAATACTAGAGTGTATGTGCAATCTGCCCAGTTAAAATGTTCAGACAAAGAAACATCATCCACTAATACAGATTATCTGCAGCATTCGAAAGATTTCAAGTGATGAAAACATACAAGGAAGTTTAACAACTTGTTTAACCAGGAAGACACTGAGATAGGTAAGAGAGAACTCGAAAAGCCAGATGACATTTCTGGTTTGTGGTTGTTTTCGTTTTTAGCTACGGCATATTTTCTTTAAAATGCTGCAAATGGCAAATTTTTATGTCTATTCACCCACAGCCACATAAAGTTAGATGACAGACACTTCCCCCCCTTTTCTTTTCTTTTCTTTCTTTTTAAATCCAGGAACATTAATTCTAGGACTGAGTACTTCTAACACACTAAGTTTTGTCTCAGGCCAATCTACCAACTATTACAATACCCTCCTGAGGAAGTCTGGAAATGGAACATCTTATTTACCCTTCGTTAAGAAGCACATGGTTCATCCTCTACATTTTCAGTGTCAGTATACGAAGTCAGGGTTTGGGCTCTATCAACTCAGTTGTGTTGCCAAGCCATACTGAAGAACTGAATTCAGTTCAGCCTTCATCTGTGTTATCCACACATTTATATACACCATTATACAGACTCCAGTTATCACTCAGTGTATGAATCAATCCCTTAGCAATTTATGATTTATGCAGCGCACTAGAAGAGAAGTAGGCCATGCCAGCCTTGAAAGCACTTTAGCTTAGTTGTTTTTACTCATGAAGGACATGTTGTCCTGTAATTATTCTGTCATTTCTTAAAAGGTGAAATCCTTAACAGGTTCATGCTTTCTGTGCTGCTATGTGTATGTGTGAGTTGATGTCTGAGCACGTTTTTCCAAGTAGGAATCATCATTCCAAATTACTTTACAAGGAGCTACATAGACCTGGACAGCTTAAAATGTGTTGAATATCCTTAGAGTTTATCTGGATGGTTGCAGGGGGAGCAGGGGTGGAGCAGGATAACGGGAGTCAAGGAAATCGTTAATATGTTCCAATTACTGCTCTGATTCACAAAACACACAACTGCATAAAAATGTCACTTTGTATTTTGATCCTGTCGGTAATGTAATGTAATGTAATGCTGTGTTTTCTTGTATCATTTACTATGGGCAGTAACAGCAAAATGTGCAACTATAAACAATTATGCAAATTTTCAAGTAATGTGTTCAGAGAAAGACTGAAAGGAGATTCTGACATTAATCAAAGACTGCAGGTTCTACTTGCAAGAGTTCTATAAAATATGGGCTAACCTTAAAGTTAGTGGCCGAAAGGCAAAGGTTTTTCCTGTCTCAAATTAACTGTATTTTTAGTTTATTTGGAAAAGAAGCACCAAGAATACTCACTTCCTTTTTCTACACAAAATCTGACATTCAGCTTCAAGAAATAGCACTAAGACGTTGTAATACCTTTCCTTCCTTAGGTATGTCAGAATATTTGGAAAATTTTAATAAACTTCTAGAATGATGAATGAATTCCCTAAATCATGAGAGCTCTACAATAGATTCTCCCTAAGAAGTCCTGCTGTGCCTAACTAAATGCTTATCTGATATACTGGCAATATGAAGCTAATGGAGTGTGTAAACACAGCATACTGAATCATTTGCAGTGAAAAAAAGGTCAAACTGGACCTCAAATAAAAACAGGAGGAATCCAGATTTTTCTGATATTTCTGGCTAGGTGGGGTCTCTTTTAACTGGAGATTGGAGAGAAAGCAAGGCTGGGATTAGGACTTTTCAGTCTTCAGAGTAAAATTTGAGATATCTCTATTTGTTGGAAACTGTTTGTGTGTGCGACTCAGTCCTTGCTGTTAACCAGGGAATGAAGCATAAATTGTCCAGAGAAAAATCATGCTTATTATGACCATGAAAAGGAAATGCCATATCTCTCATGAGAAAGAATGATCTTGAAAGACATCTATCCTGCTTGCCCAACTACTGGGGCTCAGGCAATATTGAGACTCTTAAGATTGTTATCTGAACTGCTCTCTGAACCCCTGCTTCCGCACTGTCAGCTGCAATACATGAGGGCAGTTTACAACAGTGTGTTAGTTATTCACTTAGAATTTCCCAGCTTTAGTTGGTTTAAGTGAGACCCTTAATGTCACTTAGACAGAGTGTTTTTGTGTTATATTTTAATTTTGAAAGGATTATAAAGAAAATCTACCCTTTCCGTTAACTTTCTTTGAAAAACGATTAGGAGTTTTAGAAAGGATCTCCAAATATCCTCACTGTGCCTGATAATTTATCCAGAATGAAACATGTATTACAGACGAAAATTAAGAAAATGCAGGGGCAAAATATAAAGTTCTCAATCTGAAATTACAAACAGTGTGTTACTTGGGAATGAAACATGAGCAAACATTTTAAATCATACTGAATTTTTCTTTGTGTTGGTACTTGGCCCTGTACAGCTTTATTGATAAAATGAGCAATTTATTTTTCTTTTTATGGGACTAACAATTACACACCACTCAAAAGAATTTGATTGCTATTAGCTGACTACAGCACTTACAAGGAAAAAAAACTTGTTGCCTTACAAAAATGTTACCAGTAAGATTCCACCTAAGAAAGGCTTTGGACAACTGCTAATGAACCTTCTTTAGCTGCTCCTTCCTAAAATACCACTTTTTGTAATCTTGAGCTGCAACTAATTTTCCTGATATTACATGTGGAAGTTACTGTGAAAACTAAACAGAGATAGGATGTAACAAAAACCCCACTTGTAAATATGATTCCTCAAACATAAAAATCTGGCAGTGCTCAAAGAGCAGAACAGGAGGTAAGACAGGTTTCATACACTGCTGTCTTTAGTGCTTTTAATGTACATTGGATAATTATACACTTCATGTCTTCCAAACTGAGTTACTTTGGTTTAAATCTATTTGTAGATTATCTGGCTATGTGTCTCTCCTAATTTCGTACAGTATTCTCTGGTCGAAAGCAAGCAGTTTCAAATCAAATAAACGAGCATACTTACTGCACAAAGCAACGGACTGCATTCCAGTGAAGCCCCTTTGAAAGCTATGTCAAATCTCTGCTGACTCAGGGAGGAAAGTACCTCATTCCCTTTGCATTACTCACCCTGCTAGAGATTAATCCTAATGAGCTTCTTTTACTGGCTTGGCTGGCACACCCAGGATTTGCATAACATACCTGTGACTTCTCAATATTTAGCCCAAAATGTGCTCCTTCAAATGCAGATAGATATCAGCTTTCCAGAAACCATTAACTACAGCATTACTTGCAGGAGTTTATCGAGCCTAGAGTGAGGCCGGGCACAGGGCGCTTCCGCAGCTTTGGTAAGCAGCCATCACACAGCTAAGTACTGTAAAATCAGCATGGGCCAACATTCACACAAACACCCGTGTAAACGACACATCTCACAAAAGGTCACAGCATTAAAGAACAACAGTGTTCTCTTTTTCTTTATTTCATTATCCTCATTATCTCCCTCATTATCTCCCTATTTCACTGGTTTTTGGCAAACAGTGGGCATCTATTTGATGTGACTAGATTGTTTGCAGACTCTCTGATGGAGTTTCAAGCTTTCTCCCAGCTGTATCCTGCCCTCATTAGGCAAACAACCATCCCTTGGCCTTTTCCTCCCACCAGCATGAGAAAAGACTGACAAAAGTTCAGTTCACAGAGAAAACACGAGTTGCACACCTTTGATCACTCTTATTTTACTCTAAATACAATCCCCCAGCAATTTTTACTGAGAGAACAGCACTAAACTAGTAATCCATACCTACAATACCATCAGACTGCCAGGAAAAAGATCTGTCATGTAAAAAAAATGTTTGCATGCAACTTGGCTCAGTTCTTTTATAAATAAAAGAAAAAAAAGAAATAGCCACTATCAGATGCATGGGCTAAAACAAGAAGCCTGGTCTATTCTGGACCAAAGGGCTGGAAAATAATTTTCAGATCTGAAGAATTTTAAAAGAAGACAGTAACAAGTTCTTTCCCAGTTAAATGAAGGTACTGCTAGCTTGGTTACTGCAGCCAACCTAAATCACTGCAGCAGCCCATGGCGTGAAGCTGTGTCTTTAAGGTAGCTAAGGACCAAACTGCTTTCCACAGAAGTAAAAGAAAAAAATTCATCACAGCTCACAGTCTAATATACTCCACAAAGGACACAATCTGAAACTCACCAGTTTACTGAGCACAGTTCACAGTCCCAACACACTCCAGCTATAGTCTGGCAATGGCAGCACAAGAACACAATAAAGAGCTCAGTCTCTATTAACAAGAAATAAAGTAGCACAGCTGTGTTTCACCATGACAGAGAACAATCACAACGATCATTCACTGTCACTCCCTAAAGTACTGGCCTGGCAGCCTATATTCAGATTTTGACCTCCCTTAAGGATTCCTAAAGTACATACCATTCTAGAAGCTGAGGGCTATGTAAAAGAAGCACAACAAGTTGTGCATTGGTGCACCTGACTTTTGGACACGCAGCCACTGAAGTGAACACAAAACAGCTGTTAATGCCTAAGTTCCCTAAGCAAAGAATGAGTACTTTAGGGAGTGCTGGCAGTAACGGTTTGGCACCGGGCTTTCAGGTGGAATCATCAGAACCGGCCAGGAAGATGCATGAACACAGGCTGGATCTAAGTCTCTACCTACATGAATGAAAGATGCTCAGGCATCTGAATAGATCAAAAAAGGTGTCTCCAGCTATCCTGGAGCTACATAACAGAATTGTCTGTACCATAAGTACTTCAATGAAAACAGCAGGCCTACTCTTTTATTTTAAATGGCATTTTATTGAAGTGCCCATTCTTTTTAACAATCTAACAATACTGGATTTGAAATGTTCCCACAAATGCCCAAATTAGGATCTCCTGTGCATGTTTCCTAACCACCTGGCATCAGACAGCCAGCATGGTGGAGGAGGGAGGGGGCAGGGACTCACCATCTCTCCTGACAGACCATCTCATCAGCAGCTTTGTGCAATTCATGAATGTTGTGAAGAGTGCTCAGGGCCTGGTGACCTCAACCAGGGCAGAAGTCTGTGGAAAAATGAAGCCTCAAATCCTTTAGGACTTTTCCAGTCTTCGGGCATCAAAGACACTATCTGGAAACTGAAATGTGGTGTTGCTCAGTTACTGCATACCTATGATGATCTTTTCATGAAGGACAGCTAAACCAATTCTGCCAGCTCCATGAAGCAGGAGTTCCCTTTCTCCTGTGTCCCATGGACAGGCTCTGACAGAGACTTTGCCAGCTGTCTCTGTTCTCACAGGCCTCACTGTGAAAAAGCCAAACAACAACATGACTTTCATGCTGCACCATTTAGCTTTGGCTGAAAGTGTAATCGTGTGTCTGTGGTTTTCCTGTTTGGGTGCCTAATTTAATCGGCCGAGTCCACTCCAAGTGTGGAATGGACTCTGAGGGTATGAGGAATTAGCATGTTTCTGCCAGAGACATTCCACCCGGATCCCATGTTTGTTTAACATGTACAAAGAGCTAAAGTAAAATACTTGTTGGCCTCAGTAATAAACAGAATATAAAATAGTGTGAAATTAAGCAAGACCAGCTGGGCTCCAAGAGAAATGAAAGGAACAGTTAACTTACACTATACAATGATCTGGAATGCAGACACACTAAGATGGACTGCTATTGATGTATGGTTTTAATGCATTTTATATACAGAGGGCTGATTAGATCTAGCTACCAAATTGTATCCTTTCGTATCCATATGTCAGTAATAAACAAAATTTAGAGGAGAAAAACAAGTGCTCTGCAAGCCGTTTAAAATGTTGCATCCTTGGCTGTAGAAGTGTGAAGTCATCACAGCAGTGATAATGATTCCATTGTTCCAGAGGCAAAGGAAAGGGGGAAAAAACAACAACAAAAAAAGAATCATTCTGATCTAAGGCAGGATTTGTCCAGCCCTCAGGGACTCAGGAGAATTTCAGGATAAGTATCTGTATAGAATTCATGTAGGAGCATTTGGGGCTCCAGGTAAAAATAGGGATAAATTGAAAGAAGAAAACTACATGATTGCCTTTATACCCTGTTTAATCAATCCACACCCTTCTTCATCAATCCAGCTAGCATCAATAAGAAACTAAGGATGAAGATCAGGGCTGTGTGCTAATGACCAAAGCTGAAAATGTATCCCAGTTCATTAAGCATTTTCACTGTTTCTGTCTTCAGAGTTGATAATATGTTTTAATAAGCAGGAAGGTTATTAAAACCCAAACTTCCTGGTGAGAGCTGGGACATTATCCATTAACTCTTTTCTGAAGAGAATAGTCCACAGACAGCAGATGAAAAGGAGAATCTTTACCCCACTAACTGGTCATTAAAAAATGTAAAAAGTGCTCCTCAATAGACAGGCCTTCACAAAAACACTGAAGTTTTGATTTAAATCTTGATGAAATCACAAATAAGTATGAACAAGGCCAATAAGCCAATTACATGCAAAGGCAGCATACACATCTTTGTTGCATTATAGAACAATAGAAGAGAACAAACTTCTTTAAAGAAACAGGGGGGGAAATTGAAAATTTTAATATTTTTCTCTGTATTTGGTACTTCTAGGAGAATGTTCTTTTCTCAGGATCTACACCTGTAAAACCAGGAAAAGCTTCCAAAAAAAAAAAAAAGACAACTCTTTGACAGAAGTACTGTTCTCAGTGATTCATATGAATGTGCTGAACTCATATTCAGAACCTGAAATCTAAGAACCAGCAGCTGGGCTGGGATTCAAAATTACATTGAAGGAGTGATTTTTTGAGTTGAGGCACTAAGTAGTAGAGGCAATTGTTTTTCTCACATATTCCACAAGGAAACTAGGAAGAGAAACATATAAGAATTAAGAAGACTACAGTATCTTACACTGCTGAACCAGAGGTTGCTTTAAAAAGGAGCTTCAAAAACTTAAATAAACCTTTTATAGAGAATCATTCCAAGATACAGGTGGAAGAAAGACAAAGCAAATAAGATAAAATTGTACATAGTAAATTAGTCAAAAAAGATTCTGTTTATGTACTGGGAGTTCATTTATAATAAGAGGGACAAGAAAGGGTCCTGCCAAGTATCAGCATTACTGCCAAGGGAAGGAAGGAGTCCATGGAATAAGGCTATGAGGGAATATCTACAGGTCATGTATAAAGAGCCTGGAGAAAGCCTGAAACCAAAGGAGCTACACAGAGACACACTCCTGTACACTGCGTAAGGAATGCAGAGGGTCCCAGACCTCTTCCATTTCAGTTCAGGAGCAATTACAAACTGCTGTCAGCTACCCACACCCAGCTGGGGAGACGTCTGGTGGGCAGGATTCTCTCTAAGTCCATGAAGTATCACCAGTCTATGCAATATACATTAATTTCACCTGCACTGCAGAATGTGCTACCTAAAATGAGCCCAACCAAACCAAGGGGTGACAAACCAGGTACTGGTTGCCAGGAGTCTGGCACTGCTAATGGCCAGCAGCTGCACGGCAAGGAACGTGGCTCTTGTGGGTGTACGCGGCAAAAGAAACGTGTGCAAGTCAGGAGCCCAACAACACAAAGGGACTTCAGCATCAGGCAGAATTTTCAGCAAAACAGACAAGAGGAGTGCGTAAAATAAAGCAGGCCTGATCTGCTTTAACTCAGCCTTCACCCTTCTCAGCACACATGGGCACAAATGAGCATCCTGCCTGGAGCCAATGACAGCACAGGGCTGCATTCGTTCCAGTGTAAATGACGCCCTTTCCTTGCATAATCTACACATGTCTACCTCTTATGGTCACAAATTATAGCAACTTGCATTTACAGGTATTTACAACAATGAAATACCGGAGTTGGATAAGGGAATCGTGATGAAAAGAAGAAAAGCTACAGAAAGCTCAGACAAAAGATCAAAAGAGCTCTGCCAATATAATAAGTGTAACAGTAAACACTCTAATTTCTTCATCATATTAGTGGAAGTGGCGTTGCTATGGTAAACAAATTAATATTTTGAATTCAATTTACTTAGAACTACCTATGACCTCCATTTACTTTTGCTGTTTCTCCCAGTTTGAACAATGAAAAGCAATAAAGCAAGTTTCACTTTTGCTTCCAGCCAGGTTCACTTTCAGAAAAGACTATTTATTTATTAAAAAACACCCCACAGGTCGATTTCATTGGAATCAAAAGCTGCACACATTACTGTTGACCTCTGATTCAATAAAAGGTTTGTGGAACACTTAGGTCTAGGTTAAATTAAGTTGACAGAGTTTTGATAACAAATACTCAATTGATTTACAAAGAAATTAATTTAGTCCAAAGTGTTACTACAGCTATTTGTTAAAATTGCAAATTATAGAATTTCACAGAATCAAAAAATTATTGAGGGTGGAGGACACCTTTGGAGACTACTCAGTTGAAAACCCTGCTCCAAGTAGGGTCAACAAGAACAGTTTGCTCATGGCTGTGTCTAGTCCAGTTTTGAATGCCTCTAAGAACAGAGGCTCCACAACATTTCACGGCAATCTGTTTAGTGTTCATTCACCCTTGCAATTAAAAACATTTTCTTTTTCTTTTACATTTAACTGGAATTTTCTGCATTTAAGTTTGTACCTTTTGTCACTTGTTTTTTTTTTGCCTGCATGGTTCTGAGAAGAGCCTGGCTCTTTATCCTTCATATCCTTCTGAGCAGCAGGCCCACATTTTTCTTTGCCTTCTTTGTGCTGACAATGCTCCTCCAGGAGCCTTTCTTGCCACCCTTTACCAGATCCAAGTCTCCCAGGGGCTTTAGCTTTCCTCAGTCCATCCTTGTACCTCTGTAGTCCTCCTGGGTGACTCCTTTCAACATTTGTATGCATATTTGTTTCTTTTTTAACAGAAATTTAATGCACACAGAGAGCTATGCCAGCATCTGATTTCGTAATTTTGTGTGAACAGCCTCCTTAATGCAATTGCTTTTCTAGTACAGTGCAATGTAAATATCAAAGTCCTATTTATATGCTTCAAAAACTTTTAAATAAAGAAAAAAACTCAACCAACCAACCAAAAAGTGGAAAACTGTGTCTACAAAGGCACAGTACTGTGTCTTGTTCTTACAGTCTCTCCTGCAGCATCATGCAGTACACCCCGAGCTCCAAGAGCAGGAGGCAGGCTATGCTGTTGTACAGCCATCAAGTCATGGCTTGTAAACTCTGAACCAAGACTGTGCAGTGAGGAACTGCATGTGCAGTCCATACAGTCTTCATAAAATCAATTAACGAACAAATACATATTCCTTGATGGATGAGCCAGACAGCAAATATCCCACAAGTTCCTCCCCACGCCTATTCCCACAGGTAGGCTGAGGACTCTAAGCGCACTCCCACAAACACTGCTGGAAGGCCTGGGGCGCATTGCTCCTTTGCTCTGCTGCCTTTTGCAGCTGTAAAGTGCAAATGAAATGTGAAAATAAATGCCAGTTTTTAGGTGCTTTAGACCACTGAGCATGTCAAGAGACCAGGACACTTGCATTGCTTCTGCTCCCCTCACTGCCCTCAGCATGCGGCTTGTACAGCAAAAATACCAGAAAGCACTTTAATCCTTCCTCCAGAGAAAGCAACACCTTCTCTGCTACCTGTAGCAGACACATCAGAGCCGAGAAGGAATCAACGTCACTTGGTAGAGCAAGGCCACCACTTCCCCCTCAGTGGGACAACTCTGCCGGCGACATTCTCTAGGGACAGTGCTGGAGGATAGGATTTTCCCCCTTATTATTTCTTTTTCTTAGGTAATTTTTTCCCATTGTTGCTAAGAGACAATAACTCCTACTCAAGAGAACCAAAGATGTGACTGGGAGAAAGAGGAAGAGCAAAGGTGCAGCTAGCTACTCTCTTACCTGAAGGGTTTTCTATTGGGAAGGGCAGAGTTACTACCAAATTTTAGGCTGGAGGGAAGGGGTGGGGTGCAGCTTCTAGTGCTCTCGCTCTCAGCATCAGAGGGGAGACAGATTGCAGTCACTGTGGGGAGAATTTGCCACCACCGCGGGGTTCCATCCTGTCTTCTCCTACCCTTGCTGCTTCCAAGGTTTCTGCTACAGCTCATTTTGCTATCCAGTGGGGCACTGGGACCAGCTGCCTGCCGTGAGTTTGTAAAGGAAGCCCCTTTCCATCCCCTCCACCAGCCTGCCCGCCATTGCCCCGTGAAGGAAACGCGGCCGAGCTCACTCCACAGCGCCCCCTGCAGGTGTGGTGGGGAACCATCGCACCCACCCTCCCGGCCGGGAGCCAGCAGCGCCCCCTGCCAGCTGTGCCCGGAACTGCAGTGAAGGGGAGAACGCCTGCGGCCGAGGGGAGCCCGGCTCTGGGGCAGAGGGGCTGTTTGTTATCGCTGCCATTGTTGTTCTTTGTTTGCCTTGCTATTTACATATACACACTAGTAAAGAACTGTTATTCCTTTTCCCATATATTTACCTGAAAGCCCCATAATTTCAGAGTTATAATAATTTGGAGGGAAGGGGGTCACATTTTCTATTCCGAGGGATGGTTCCACCTTCCTTGGGAGATGCCTGCCTTTCAAACCAAGACAGACAGGAAACTCCTTCAGGAGCAGGGCACCCATCTGGGAATGAGAGAAAGCTCTAGAGCAAGAAAAGAATACCTGAATAAAAAGGAATCTAAGCAAAATTTCAGTTTTTAAAAAAAATCAGCATTGCTACTCTCTGCTGGTTTGAAGACACAAAGACTGGACACTACAGCACCAGCTTTTTATTGTAGAACACAATTAGGTAACAGCTGACTAATTTAACAAAAAGTTGGTCAATAAAGAATTTTATCAGATTGAAATGTGTGATCCTCAGCTTTGGTTGTTCTTACCGATCTCCTCCATTCTCCCCACCTTGCCAGTGCTGGTAACAATGAGACCATACATCAGACTATGACCACCAAGATAGCTCTGTCTCTCATGAAAATCCTCCTTAGCAATGTAATCCCCTCCCTCCCTATGTGGGAAATATTCAGGAAGGAAGAGACTCAGCTTTATACTGACTCCACAGTAAGTCTAGCACTAAAGGTACTAGTAGTGTTCAGCAAATAATAAACAAATGCAGTCAAACATTTAATAATACGTTGTTTTCTAAAGATGTGGCTCCACTTCACTGATGTCTTTAAGGATCTTCACTGCAACTGCATCAGAAGGGCAAGAAATTTTCCTGCCTTAACATTAAAAGCGTGAGTCAAACACCACGGAAACCTACTGCAGCAGATGAGATTGTTAGGTAAGTGATACCCTTCATCTCAGCCAAACTTGAGCCTAACCATCCCTTGGTCTCAATGACAGTCCAGATCCCTTGGACTCATTGCCTGAGTATGGACGACATGGAGGGCAGGCATTGGGAGAACAGATCACAAGTCAACACTGGCAGGACTACCTGACACTTCCCAAGAAACAAATGGATCTATAGTTCTTAAAATACTCTAAGAATGAAAGTCAATAGAATCTGGCATCTGAAAATATGGGATAGTTCTAGAGGGTGTTTTTTTGGGGGGTAGTAGCACTAGCATTTTATATCCCTTTCAAGATTTGGTCAACATTCTCAGCCATGGCTGCCACTGCAGTGAGGTCTGTAGTTGCCTCCTTCCCTCTCATGTCCTTCCACCATCCTTACACAGATAAGCTCTAAATCACATGTAACTTACTTCTGTGAGCCTTTAAAAAAAATCCAGCTTGTTTATCACTGATTGTCATTTTCTAGTTTGATTGCAGGATTACCATCAGTTGCTGTTTTTAAGAGGCATACAAAGGAAATTTGTCTTAACATCTTTCTTAGCATTCTGTCTCCTCTCTGCTAAAACTGGGCCCAAATTCTGCACTGTGCTGGTTTTGCAACAAATATTAATAGATTCAATAGCAAGGTGAAATATTTGCCTTTACTCTTTTAATGAAAAAAACAAACAAAAAAAACAAGCTTAGAGTTTTGCATGGTTATTTGCTGTTCTTTGCAAATCTGGCAGATGAAATAGTACTCAAGGAAAAGTAGTGAGAAAAGGCAAGAGCCTCGAGTGGTGCAAGGCAACAGAGCTCACTTTCACCATTCAGACAACATTTATGCAACCCGAGAATGTGGAATAGCTACGTTAACAGTAATTTCCTTTTATTACAAGCCCTGCTGTGTTTAGACACTCTGGGAAAAAAAAATTCTCAAATATACTAACCTCCTTTCTTGCTTGATTCCTTCCCTCCCCACCTCTGGAAGAGAACTCATTCTGATAGGCAAGAGGATCTAGTCTATTACGATGCTGTATGCTTTCCCACTTTTACAGTTTCTATATCATGTTCCTAGACCTAAAGCCTCAAATTCACCTCAGAGCACCACAGAATTCCCATACATGGCTAGAACCAAATGCATACGCTTTCTCTTTTGTACTGCTGCCTTTCAGGACGTGGGCTGAAATTCCTGCTTCTCAGAATGAGATCTGACAAATTTAAAGATATTTGCAGGCCACTAAACCCATGATCCAACAGCCTAATAACTCATCAAATATTTGTGAAACTATAACTTTCTTTCAGATCTTGATCATTTCTGAGAAAAGAAACCCACCACACACACATACACACACAGAGCTTGATAAAATCACAGAAATGGCAAAGATGGTTTCTATTTCCCATTACTGTTCCTACCTTAACTCCTTATACAAATACAGGCTTAGAATAAGCACCTTCACCAGGTGTGTCATTAGGATGAATAAACAGATGAACATACACAAGGGGTAGATTCTAGAAAGATTTTTAAGAATTCAGAGCTGCTGTCACTCATGCAGTTCTTTGACCATTTGAAAAAGTTGTTTATGATTAAAATCTTCCCCCCTACACCCGCATATATGTCCTTGAAAATTAAACAAATCTTTTTATTGTGTTTTCTTCCAGATATTACCACAGCAATCTGGGCATCTGCCCAAAAAGCATAAATGAAAATATCATGCAGCACAGCATCAGCAACATGAAGAAGCAGCTAAAATATGTTCTCTTTGTCTCTGTCCTGAACCCAAACTTTGGCATACCCCGTGTCACACATCTGCCTCTTCCAAGCTGGTGCAGCAGAGGTGGCCGTGTTTGTGCAGGAAGTCGGAACCACTCAAACCAATGAGCACTCACACAGCTGCCTTGGCCCCAGGAAGGGAACACTCTCCCTTGCAAGAGGAACTGAAATTATGCCTAGGGAAGCCTGCTTTGCCTCTGACCAAACTAGCTGTCTTAAGGAAATGCCAGACCTTACTGCACTGGGGTCAAATGTAGAATTATGTGGCAGTTTGATAAGCTACAGTATACTAATTTATTGGCTATTTTAAAAAGCATAGAGGAAATTTTATTACAGATTACTTTGCTTTCCTGAAAACTTTTTATAATTAAGAACATCTGGAAGACATTTCAATATATCATAAACAAGAGGAAATCCAAAGCACGTGACTTCTAAGAAAATGATGCAAATATCCTTCTGTGCCAAAATTTACAGTAATCTGTTTTTCTTATTTTGCTGGGGGGGTGGGGGAGGGATAATGATTGAAGGACGAGTCAACAAGGAGAAAACTACTAGTGTAAAGAAATACTAGTTACCACTGTTTCATGAAACATACTATTTTTTACAAAATCCAAAATTGCTAAAATAAATTTGGCTTCTTGTTGCCAATCTCCCCCTCCCACCAATTAGTTTCCAGGGAATATAGCATTCTGGAGTGCATAAATGATGGCATCTATCCTGATATTAGGAGGCTGAGTGAGAAAGAAGGAAAGGAATAAGAATATGTTTTGGATAATTGTAGGTAAAGTAAACTACTGGTTCGACCTAATGAGTACTATGCTTTTTAATTAGTATTATGAAATATCTACAACTACAACTTTATCTACTATCTATGACTTTTATGACACTTCTTCAAGAAATAAAACAAACCACCAGCACAGTTTAACATATTAATAAATATCTTAGTCAAATATCTGCTGTCTTATAAAACCCAGTAGGATTTATTTGCTCTAAACCCAAACATAGCTAAAAAGCTTTACAAGAAACCTCCAACAGATTTACTAAAATCCCCAACAATGAATTACTAAGTTCAAAGAAAATGAAATAATGCACAAGAAAAATGGTGAAAATATTTATAACCAAATCTGAATTTCATGAGAAACTTAAAACTACTGTTGGGTTCACTGTAAAGACACAGGAATAACAAGTTGAACTATCTCAGAGTTTAAGGGGCTTTATTATTTAGAATTTCAGTTGAGTGCATGGGCAATTATCATCAAGTTTATATGGCCCCTAACTGCAACTTCACCCAAAATTATTATTTGAATCCAGAACTTTCATTCAGTCCTAGGGTTGCATTTTTCCAGATCTGTTGCTCTTGAGAATGAAGTTGGTGTGATATGGAAAATATTTTCCTTTCACTTTGTTGAGCAGAATGGGAGAGAAATGGGTTCGATGCATCTTCCCTGCAAGTTAACAGGAGAGTGGCCATGGTAAATCTGGGCTGAGAGTAAGGAGTAATGTTACTCAGCAATGACTGAGGAACAGTCAGCCATAAACTGGGAGCTTGCTAGAGCTGTTCTGTGTTTGATCCAGCAGCTCTCTCCCCAGAGGAGGCTGCAGAGCAGAGAGGAATGACGTGTACTGATTGCTTTCCACTGGTCCTGCCCACCTTCCTTCTGTGACAGCTCACGGCTGTTCAGTCACAGGAGCACAAGAATATCCTTAACTGGGGAGGTTAAGATGGGCCAGAGGGAGTGAAGTCACATCCCTGGTGTATGTGGAGATGAGCTCCATGGCTAAGTCCTAGAACTTGGGGTAAGGCCCTCCCAGCTTATTGAAATCAGATTTTATTATTAAATCCACCTTGTGTGAGACCACTGATATTTTACTGTCCCTTTATTTTCTAATCACTTTTAGTACTAATAAAATAATTAGAAAATCAGTTATTTAAATTTTTCAGATTATTATCATGGGGCATCTAAACTAATCCTACATGTTAGAACAAATTTTACAACTTCTACCTTTCAATGGTACTGTTTCAGAATTTTTATAGACTCAGATGTAATTTACTGCATTGGTGATAATCATATAATATTTTAGAGGCTTTTCCCCCAGTACTTAAAATTTCCTTTAAAAAACAAAAAGTAAAATTATTTTTGAAAAATGAGAATTAAAAAACCCCAAACAAACCAGCAATTCCTCCAGCCTAAAATAACCACTAATTACGAAATTATAATATGTCAAATTTTAATAAAGAATGCAGCACTTGCTGGTGAACTGTACTATGTAATTTAGGGAAGAGTTGATGAACAATGTTCTCACAATTTCAAAGGCATTTATTTTATTGAAATAACTTTAGGTTATGTACTTCATGAAATAATGTCTTTTACTAGCACTATGTACAAAAAAGGCCCAATTCTGATTGAGTACTCTGATTACTACTGTAATGTTGCCATTGCATCAAAATAGGGTAAACACTATAGTCTTCCTATTGTTTTTGAAAATAAAACATTTTGGAGTGAGAAAAAAATTATGTTCTTAAATCATACATGGTGTTTAATTAATTGCAGGAAAGGAATTGTGATAGGGTTCTAATTTTTTTTTCCTTTAAGGAATATTTGTGGATCAAGTCAGAGTTTTGGCAATATATTTAATAATCACATTTATCAATGCAAACAGGCATTGATACTCTTTCTGAAGATGAATAATACCTAAATTATGCTTTGCATAATATCAAGTATGTTTGCATTTTCAATTAACAATTTTGATCTTAAAGGTTGCTTGCAAAGTAAAACATTTCTTAGTAGCACTGAAGATTTTGCTTGGCCATTTAATGACCTGATACTGTATCTGCTCTTTGTTTTTTGAATGAACTGATAATTTTTAGGGAACCAACCAACCTTTACCTAAAAAAAACTGTTCATGTAAATGTTGGCAAATAGTACAATGGGATATGAATTTTCTTGAATGAAGCACAACTTTGACAAATGTTCAAAAAAAATTATCTGGGCACTATTCAACCAGCTCTTGTACATGGTATTTTTAGTGTAATGGAAAAGACTCATTAACATTTTCCTATGAGAAATCTGAGTTTGTAAGGAAATTATATTTCCATGGCATTATCAGAAATTGAATCCCTTTATCCAAAATAAATTAAACATTTGTTTCCTGGAGTACAATACTGGAATGAAAGAACAAGTCAAATAGCTTAATCAATAACTTTTTAATTTTAGGACTTGTCAGCTTTCCCTCTCCATTTCAGGTTTTTCCCTTCTAGCATCAATGATGACAGATTGAAGGGATATGTAAATGGGTGAAATGCCTCAAACTTACAATACAGTTGAAAATACAATTTCATTTGGGAAATTTCACCTCTGCAGAAAAGCATAAAAAAAGTTCCAAGGTATAATTGCAACAGGTGAAACAACGCTCTGTCCTAAGAGCACCTGTCAAGGACTTGCACTGGCATTTTGTTCATACTGGCACAGAAACCATCACTGAGGAAAGGAGGGGAGAGCTTATGCCACAGCACCAGCCAGGCCTGGCACTTCCAACCCCCACCTCAGATCCCTCTGACAAGGCAAGGCTGGTCATGGTGGGTTTTTTACTGAAATGATTGACTATTTAGAATGACAGCCACTGCCTTTGGGCAGCACTAACATGATTCTTCCTATGGAGAGTAATGTTGTCTGGCAGGTACCAGCAAGAGGGACCTGCAATATTCTATACTACTACGGCTAATTTTGGAAGAGGTCATTCCTGTTTGTGACCTCATGTTGACATTTGGGTGGTTCTGAGGCAGCAAGCATAATTTTTGCACCTACTGCTATTTTTAATGCAGCACTTTTATTTTGGGGTGAAGTTGCAGTAGAAAAGAGAACCTAGAAAAGAGCAAGCGCTTCCCTGAGCTGGAGCTCGGGTCCAGACAATACAATTAATTGATTGAAGTTTTGATCAGTATAAATAACAAATGCACAGATGAAAAGACTCTCTATGATTACAGAAAAAAGGGCATGGTTGTTTCTAACACTGAAATGACAGATGATCTATAGGAAACACATTTAGAAATCGAGTGCTAAAAATAACAGTGCAGTGCACTGCAGTAAGAAGAAAATAGTTACTCTTCTCCCTTAATCACAGAAGAGCAACATTCCTACCCAAGGAGGTTGGACTAGAACTGAATCACCCCCCTCTTGTGTGGTTTCCTGACAGATGATCAGTTCATTTTTAACTCTTCAGGAGTGCAGTCAGGTTATGGTACTTTAACATCCTGTCTTCTGTTTATTTCTTTCACCCTGCTTTCCGTACTCCCACTGTGCTGTGTCTCATCTGCCCTCACCATACTGCCTCTTCATTTAATCACGCATCAGAAGTCTCCTTCTACCCTCCCATCTCACCACACTGAGTCTAATTTTCTCATTCACAGAGGAGGCTGTCCTCTCCTCCCTGCTTCAATTATGACTCTGCATTAAAAATAAAAATAATAAAAGCTCATTTTCCTGAGACATAAGTTATTGATGCTCTGGCCCTGGAGAAATACACATGCTTTTATTTGAAGTTATTTTAAACATTTTGTTTTTACCAAAAATATGCATTTAAGTAAATGAGAGCTGGGAATGTACCTTCTCTTTTGGCTGCCTGGCCCCCTTGGAGCTTTGCCTTGGGTGTGTAACTGAGAGACGGCCATTCATGCATGAAGAATAGAGGCTTAATTAATTGGATTGGAATTGTAAAATGGTGTACTTGATGTGGGTAAGGCACATTCCACACTTTTCCCCCATAAAGATTGTGACATTTTTGTGGAAGTGTTGAAGAGTGGGTCCAGAAGCCATCAGATGGATGAGACTTTATTAAATAGGTACAGCAGGGAACCCCAAGTCCTGTATCTAACACAGATTTTTCCCCATGCATCTATTTAATTAACTCTCAAACTCTATCTATGGTTCCAGAACAATTCTATTTAATTTTTATGCTACATGTTATATGCAATTTATAGTACATAATAAATAGTTTGTGAGAGGTGGAGCCATGAATGATTTGAAACAGGTTCTACATGTCCAAATGAAGCTGACAAATAATTTTTCATTTCTGCCAAAATTAAGGTTCCATTTTTTTCTTTTCAGACTTGAAAATGTTAAAAAATCTCAAATCATCCAGGAAAGTTCATCAGGTTTAAATAAATAGTAACTTCATTGTTAGCAACTGCTTATTTCAATTGTGCACAAAATGGCTCCTTTCTACAATATAAGCATTGCATACAAAATAAAAATATATGGCTTTAAAATTCTGTTTAATGACACTTATTACCAAAATAAATTAAAAGGCATTTTGGCCCCTCTCTCATTTCCTCATAACATGCCTCATAACTTTGTCTCTTTTTAAAATGTACTAGTTCTGTGGTGGGGAAACCAGTCTCAGAAACGTCTCTTGTACTCTGATACATTTTCGAATGGGAAAGAATAGGTTCTTAGAAGTAACTTCATCCACAAGGAATGAGAAATCATTGTTTTGTGGTCAGCAAGTGTTTTAGAAAACAATGGTAATTGATTTTTCTTTAAAAAATGTCCTGTAAGCTCAGGTTGTTTTCTTTTGGTTTTCCAAGAACTGTATCTTTCAAAATTTCATGAAGCACCCTGTCAATATGTGGCAGTCCCAGAGTTTGTTCCATCTTGAGGTATTTTAAGATTGGAATACATGTTGTTGCTCCTGGAGTGTGCAATCCACAGTCAGTGAGTGTTTTTTAATGACCTTTCATGCAAGATCAATGTATAAACAACATGTTTATCACCCCTATCTCCTTGTGGACAGTGGCCCTGGAAATATTTTCCCCTCTCATCCAAGATATCCAAGAGATCTTAATCACTGATATCCTTTTTTCTTTGAAGCGATTGAGCTTTACATTCAGAACAGCTTGAATTAGAAAAATAGAAGGACATATGATAAGACATAAATGTTTAACAGCAGAGGAACTTTTGGTAGCATTCATCAAGGTCTCCTTCATTTTCTGTCAGTGATACGGTTTATACACTAGTGGGACCAGAATTCCATCATTCCTTATGAAGGTGAGGGGTAGGGTTTTATATTTGCATCACATCTATAGAAGTGATATTATTTACTCCAACAGTCTGATGTGAATACTTGAGTACTTCCTAAAGCTAACTATTGTGAGCTGTTTTGAAGCCTTGAGAGGTTAAGTCATAATAATTACATGCAGTGACACTTGTGGTCTAAAATAAAGACTGGTTTGAACCCTGTAAAAGGGCAGTAAAAATATCATTTTCCCCTTCTCACAGTCATGTGGGACCAAGGATTTTATCACCATTCTGTAGGAGTCTGAAGCCCAAATGCTGCATGTGCTGAGCAGCTTTGAAAATTTAGCTATTATTGTAGCTAACCACCTAATGTACATAGAGCCCCACCTCATATAAATTATGTAAACTTCTTGGTTCTACAAGTTTGAGCTGGAATTCTGTAAGCTGTCTCACAAGACTTTCAGTTGCTACTTGAGCTGGAGAAGTATTGTGATGCCTAGGCTTTCTTGTGGTAGTCTGGCATTTCATATTCAGGCCTGGGCAAAACTGGGATGAGCGTAACTTCGCAAAAAAATAATAAAAAAAGAATGAAAACCAATTCCTCTGTAAAGCTTATAAACATCAAGAAAATGTTCAGGTATGAGGCACTGTAAATGGTTTATTCTTTCATTACCTGCCAAACCTTACAAAGAAAACATCCAAAGTTTCCTTGCCTGCTTGTTAGAGATGCCTTGAAAAAGCCCAAAAGCCCCTCTTTTACGTATGAGTTGCATTTGTATATAAGTTGAATGCAGCAAGAAGAGCTACAATAAAAAAAAAAGAAAAAAAGAAATACAATAAAAAAATTAGTGCAAATGGATCCTCAGTGCTGGGAGGCACACTCTCATCTACCAACAGCCTTAAGTTAATAGCGTACTGCTTTCCATTAGAAAAGACAACATGGAGAAAAATGTACAATTTATTATTTTTTATTCTAAAGCCACTTTAATTTCAAGTTTCGTGGCTCTAAAAGTGTCCTATCTTTTTATGGATTTGGAATAGGCCACATTCTCATTTCTTTCAGTAGATGAATAGACAAACATGAGGTAAGAAAAAGCCACCAAAGAAACAGTGTGTAAAGCAAATTAGAGTAAAAGGAGATTGACATGATTCCAAGATGGTGATATAGCAGTCCATACTGAGTTTACAGTGCTTGTGGCTTATTGCATGTGCCATAATTACTTCAGCTTAGAGCTGAATTGACTTTGAAAACCCTGAAAGCGTTACTGAGACTATAAAAACCGATACTTTGACTTTAGTGATTTTATTCCAAGAGGAAGAAGCTGAATTTAAAAATGGAATTTCAACTTGCAATGCTGTTTTCTGAGGCAGATCCAGGAAAAATGTGTGTTTGGTTCAGCCACCTATTTTGATGCATCCTTAGCTCAGAAACCATTTCCAGACAAAGTTATGGTACATGGAAAAGACAGACACGACCAGCTTCCATAGCAAATTGAGAAGGTATCTTCAATTGAAAAAGACTATTTATGCAATTAGTGGTTCGGTTACTGTCTTTATGTAAGGACAACGCTACAAGACAAAGAAGTCTGCTAAGCTTATTTGAAGCACAAACATAGAGCCAGTTGTGGCAGCTGCATAGAAAACATGGGACAATCTTCAGTCATTGGAGAGTTGGGAAAAGGATTTCCAAACAATTCCAAGTTCAACCCCCTTCATTAAAAAAAAAAAGGCATCAAAATAAAAAGAGGAGAATCACAATATTCCCTAAACCAGGCTTTTTTTTTTTCCTAGAGCAAAATGACCTCATCTGGAATCTAAGATAGGAAAAAATGGCCATCTCCAGCCTTGATTTCAATAACAAACCACAAATAGCTATTTGCATATCACAGTAATGCATCTGAACTTCTACCATTACATAAAGCTTTCCCAGCAAATTTTCAGTTACAGACATAAATAGCAGTTGCTCAAAAAATGGTGAGCTCTGATTGTTACCAGTCCATTGGAAGAAACAAAAACAACTTGGAGCAAGAACACTTAATACAAAAGGTAAGGTTCCTGAGGTATACAACACCTCAAGAGGAGTACATGAGCTCTCTCATCTGAGTGCAATAAGTCAGTGGTGAACCTGCTACACAGATTTCATGGCTCTTTCTGAGATACATTTGCACTATATCGTACTATTGCCAAACTGACCCACCATTCTGAAAGGTTCTGCAGCATGTTATAGATTAGCTCCTTTGCTTCCCAATGTGATTTGTATTTCACCAATCTTCCATAATCTGATGATGTCTTTGCCTACTGTGCAGGTGAACATTTTTATTATGGTAGCAGCTGTACTTTGCCTGCCCGCTTCCCATGCGATAGGTAACCAAAAAAACCACTTTGAGAATAAAACCTGTATTAATGGTATGAAAATTTGATGCAAATAAGTATGGGGAGAAGTTATTGTGGCTTGATGGACAAAGGAACCTTTCTTTCATCCACTGGGACCAGTTCAGCTGTGTGTGTAAGAAAGCTATTTCTGTAGATTGCTTTGGAGTCCTCAGTCCATATGAGGGTTGAAAGTGTCTGAGAGTTTTACCGAGAATTAGTTATGAAACAACCTGGCCAAAAGTCCCATCTCTTGTACATTTCTGTTGCTAAACTGCTTTTGACCAGCCACAGCACTGATGCAGGATGATGTCTGGGCTCAGGCAGAACTGGGCACATCAAGAGTTAACAGTGCATGAAGAGACCAAGCTATCCAGTCCAACATGTGCCAGCAATCAATGTCTCCCTTTCTCAGGTACAGAGCCTCTTCATCCAGGACCACACTCTCTCATCCTAATTCTCTTTCCTTATACATAATTTCAACTTTTTGTGATCTCTCAAGACATACACATCTCTTGCCTCCTTGGAAGAGCTGCCCAACCAATTCATTACCCACTCTTTGTTCTTCTTCTTACAGATCCTCAATTTAATGAGATGGGCAAATATTTCTATCAGGCAGTTTACAGGCTCACTCAAGACTGAATAACACTGACTTAGCTCAGCTTTCCCCAGAAGCATTAAAGACTTCCTAGAATTCATTACAGGCCCTTAAGAAACCTGAGGAAAAATATCTGAGAGAACAACAATCGTGAATAAAACCTAACTCTCAAATCTTCAATGCAGTTGAACAGTTATGCATCTCACCAAATAACTTTCAATAAAGTACATGTTAACAACATTAAATTTATTTTTGGAACACTCAGGTTTGCTGAGCAATACTGCTTTCCTTTTCCTGTTAAGGGCCACATATCCAAGAAGCAACTACCACTCTCACTCTCAAAGCCTGTCATATGAATAATGGGATTGTAGCATTGGAGATAATTTATATAAAATGTAAAGCAAATAAATTTTTTCTATAAAAATTATACTTTTAGCTTGCACAAAATTCTATACTTCACTAATCTACTTTTATCTGTATATTCAAACAAAAAAACTTTCATAATACAATGCATGCAGACTTGTGGAAATTTGGATTTATTTACATGAAATCACAAGTATATTATTCTTACTAACTAAAACTGAAAGAAAGCCTTCATTTAAGTGACTTAATCATACTCAGAAAGCATGTAATAAAATAATGACCTCTATTACAGATCATAAGTAGCAATCAAATCTCTACAAAATAATGATCAAATCAGATAATAGGTCTGATTACATTCAAAATCATGTGCTTATACTCTGTTTTATTTCCAGAGTGTGAAGTAGAAATTGACTTATGAGAAGATGCTGGGCCAACAACCGAAGGGAGTCTATGTACATTGAAGAATGCCAATTAAGTCTGGAGGAAGTCTAAATTGGGGTAGCTTACCTCTTCTTCCAGACCCCTCACTGTGCATATCATATCACTTTAAACCCCCTTAAGACTTAGACATGTTCACTGAGGTTTAGTTACTTCGGTGAACTAAGCAAGGTGTAACTTCCATATTGCCTCTAAATATATTGATACAATATCCAAATTAATATAGCTCATATTCTAAGAGGTGGGAAAAGAATAGTAAATTAAGAATAAGTAAAGTAAATCAAGAAAAGCAGCAAATTGGAAAGAGAAAGAAACTACAGGAAAAAGCCACTTTTCCAGTGATCTTTTTCTGGTTTGGCAGTCTGTGAGGTAGGCCAGTACAGCCCACAGCGCAAGTAGCCAGTGGAGTTTAACAGATTCCAATGTTTCAAAAGCTGATTCCACCAGGGCCTCTTAAGCCTGCATTTCCCTAACCTTTGGGATGTGCTAAAAACCCTCTGACCTGCTCTTTGACATATCTGACAAATCTCTACGTTGGGATCTTTTTTTTAGTTATGGTTTTGTTCCTTCTGCTTTTCTTTCTGATAGAAGCATGAAGTATTGACATGCTAACCTCTCTCAGCCTTCCCTAAGAGAAATATAAAATTAATTCCTCCATATTTCTGCAGTTACCAATCAACAACTCTGCTTTTATAATTTATATGTCAAAGTCTTAACATTTTCAGGGCAACACTTACTATTCCTATTGCAAGAGTCTAGTCTCCCTTGAAATATTAAATCCTAGATAAGATAAAAGGCATATCCATATGACAGAAGATAGAGATAGATAGAAGCCTCTCTTTTTGGTCCACTCTGCTGAAACCAGCTAGCTCTGGGGCAGATGTAATTTAAAACTACAGTAAGAGCTACTAAGTGTTGTGTTAGGGTATACGACAACTCCTCTTTCCAAAAGGTTCTTGATAAGATCCAAACACCTAACATTTGCAATTAGTATAGGATGCAATTTCAACCTTTTTTTTTTTTTTTTTTTTAATAATAGAGCCCTACCCAGGTTCTCTCCCAACTCCCTCAGGAGATACTGAGATTGCTTTACAGTCATCTTTCGTGTAACCACCATGCCACAATTTATGCTGAAGGGGAGGAAACTCCCTTGTTCACTATGTTCTGGAATCCCTTCTAATGGAATCCACTCTGCAAAGCCTGATCAGCAGGACAGGGAACAGAGCAAGCATGACTTCAGCTTAGTTGTCAAAGGACAGGGACCGCATACACACTTTTCAGAGATAAACTTCTATCCACAGAATTTGAGACATCCCCTACCATCCTAAAATACTGTCTGTGTCTGGAACAGTCACCCACTGCCAGTATTATCAATGGCCTTTGCAAACTTTTCATTTCACTATCTTCATTCAGTATAAAAAAGCTTGGGTTTGTTCATTCAGTAGCAGTACAGATCCTACAGTAATAACAACCAAAACATACCTTAGACACTGCATTGGTGATTCATGATGATGTGAACAGACTGTTCTAAATTCCTAACCTGTTAAAGGAAATTAAAAGCTTCTCATTCAGCTAACAGAAAGTTTTCTTTGCTCATTTGTTTTACCCCAGCACAGTCTCAAAGAACAGCCTGAAGCCATTCAAACAGCCCTCAACAAACTTGAATATCTGTTTTGATTCCCACATTTGCAAACTAGAAATGTTACTGTAAGTCAAGCGCTGATTAATAGTGACATCAAAGCCAAGGCTTTAAGAATATGTTTCATCTGTAGAATGAGGTTTGTGTGGGCTAGACACCTAATTCTAATCCATTGCTATAATACATAAAGCTACAGAGGTGACTAAGGTTTGCAGGTTACAAAGAGCCAAGAGAGAACGTACAGAAAGTTAATAGAAGTAGCTTGAAGAACTTATTAACAGCATTGTTGAAAATTAAATAGGAGAGAAGTTTCTTTAAAAATGTCAGGCAAGTGCTCCATCTGCAATCCATCCTCTAGGCAGAGGAGAACAAAACCTGGTGAGACTCAAGGTCTGAGAGAGTAAGACAGTACAGTATCTTTTCTATCCACTTACCATCAGCTTCAATAGCATCTTACTTGCTGGAGATATATATATAAACATCATGTATTACAGCACGTGCAGGCCAAACTAGTTCAAATTCAACAGTTTTCTCCATAGGACCCTGGCTCCCCTGACACCAGGCAGGGGTCAGCAGAGCCTCCTTGTGAGCACGTTTTGTTGCATCTTGCTTCAACCTGAGGCAGCATTACTCTCTGTCAGAAAGCAATCATCCGTCCATACCAGAGGGCCCAGGAATAATTTTCAAAGTTTAAATGGTGCTGTAACAGGCTGTCACCCCACTACAAGCACTGTGGGCACGTTCACATCAGTATGCCACTATGCTAATGCCTGAATCAAACACAGCCCCGCTCTGGTTACAATGCCAGAAAACACGCTAAGAGTGAGCTTTGAAAATACCTCCTTGGGAAACCCGAAATACCATGAGCAGGTCTCAAACATTATAATAGTGCTTTGGAAAGGTGTTATTAGTACCTAGAAAGGGCTCTGGGCAATGAGAGCTTGTGTGCAAGACACAATGAATCCACAGATATTCAGGTAATCAGCTGCTTGTGGGGAGGGCTGACATGAGCTAATTCTCCGAAAAGAGCTTATAGATAGCTATGGGGAACCATAATTGCACATTGCTCCTATCTAATACAGCAATTTAGCAGTAAAGTTCCAATTGTATGTAGTAATTGAGACTTATTTAATAATTGAATAAATACTAAGTAATAATTTAATAGCATACTTTGTTTACAAATACCTGTACACAATGTGCTCTTTCAATACCACTAACAGCATTTATTTGCTTGTCAATACTGCTCTTTAGGAACGTCATGTGGCACTGTAGTACCTGCTAAAAAGCAGTTGCAGCCTTATGAACTCAGCCTGAAACATACTACTATGCATATTAATTCTGAGTATAAATATTGTCACATTGCATAATTTTATCAATTTAATTTCTAAAACTCTGTCAAAATAAATTTGGCAATTGAAGTTTTTAAAAAAATTATCTAGATGCCCTATTAGCTACATTTGTTTACTGTATTTTTTACTACATTAACTACTACTTCATTTATCTAAAATGAAAAAAAAAATCGGATTCCTCACATTCTAAAGTAACTGTTGCTGTATTACACTGCAAGTATCTCACAACAGAGATTGTCTTATGTTACATGCATGCAACACAATATATATACTTATCCCTCGCCCAGTATTCATAATAAAATAGTGACAGAAAGCCTTAACAGCAGTTCAGCAAAATGGTCTAGAAGAAGAAAAAGGCAGATTAATCAGATGTCGAACAGTCATTTTGTCAAACAAAATGAGTCTTTATGAGTCAAGAACTGGGCTCAAGGCTGAACTAGGTTTTCTCCCAAACCTGTAAGATATGGTATCCTTCCCTCTGTGAATGAGATACAAGTATTAGGCATTATAGCAAAGACCCTGCAGAAATGGTTCACACTCCTGAACAGTTTTTCAAAAAGTCTTTCACATCTAGAGTGGATCTGTTTTTCCTCATGCTTTGAGGCATGGGAAGACATGGGGCATGCTTATCCTCAGAGAGTTGGCCCTATCCCCAGCTATGCAGACTTAACGTGATGATCTTCTCTGTAGAGCTATGAGGGTGAAAGGCTCCTGCCTGCTTTCTCTCCAGGCTCTGTAAGTCAACACAGTGAACTGAGGATACCTTCTGAGATGGCTTTTAGGTGCCACATAAAAACAGAGCAATTAGGGAATCTGTCAATAAGTACAGACAACAAACATGGTGCGGAAACTCAGCTTGATACACATCTTAGGAACACACTTGAGGAAAGCCCTGCAACTGGAGCAGTTATCAAAAGCTATTATAGAGTGAGTCAACAGGGAAGGGCTAAAAATAAATGGCCAGACTGAAAAAATGCTGAATGAGACCCAGAGGGACTGCCATAAAATTTATCTGCCAGTCTCTACCCAGACAGTAGAGGGCTGCACAATTTCTTCAGCATGGGAAAGGTTTAAAGTGACAGAAGGCACAACTGATCCCATGCCTGATCCTGGGGAGGGGTGCAGCTTAGCTCCAGGCTAGAAAACAGCCCATCTCAGATACAACAGGGCAGCATTGGTCAAGCAGGAGCTATTTAACAGAAAATGAGTGATGTGGACAGGCTTTGAGCACATCAAGCGAGTGACTGAACCTTAGGCGCTCGCAGGGCAGGTTTGGCTTGCCCAATGCCCCTTGCATTGACCAAATACAGGGCAGGGCAAATGGAGCCAAATTCACACCTGTGCTGATTGTCCCTTCAGGCCTCAGGTAGGTCTAGATCTTACAATTGAGAACATGCGTGATTAAGATGACTACAACACATTTCTGGTTCCCTGTTTTCCACAGTATCCCCTCATGACTGCTCTTGTCAGAAACCCTGTTCACTTTCATGTGTG
This sequence comes from Bombycilla garrulus, assembly GCA_013400315.1. Lineage (NCBI taxonomy): Eukaryota > Metazoa > Chordata > Aves > Passeriformes > Bombycillidae > Bombycilla > Bombycilla garrulus. The sequence continues at coordinate 1,436,723 of VXBU01012171.1, forward strand.
TTTCATGATGAGGGCTCACAGCTTTCATGAGTGCTGGAAACCTCAAACCCAAACCACAGGCTTGCATATGGTCACTTTCGGACCTCTCCTCAGTGCATCAGTCACTCTTTTTTGCCGTTTTGCCTACAAGGTAGGAGATACTAGGTTCTCAAGCCAATTCTCCCTCACCAGAGCCACTCCAAAGCTGCTCCAGCCTGTTTGGGGCAGCCTCATTTTCTATCTGCTCTACTCATGGGCTTTACTCCCAACAGCAGCAGTAATTAGTCCCTACCTTACACCACCTTTGCCCTTGTCTGGGTTCTACATTTGTCATTTATCTGTCTCTGTGAGTGATTCAGATCCTGCGTTACATGGGGAGGGACAGTGATAGTGCTTTTTCTGAAGGTGCAGCACAGCCCCTGCTCTATCAAATGCCCAAGCACTGATAGACTACAGAGCTCATGGCAATCCCTGGCAGTGGGGTCATTCACTAGAAATATTCAACAGAGAAATGCTTGGAGAACAGGGATACTGAGGGACTGAAGTGCGATAGTTCTGGAAAAACAGATTAACCTCAAAGTATGATTTCCAGCCTCATAAACTGAAGCATCAAGACACAGAATAGCCGTACTAATTTTGAGGGAGATTTGGGGCTTTTGGGTAAATTTTGCTCAGAGACACCAAGTGTCTTGAGAAAGATAATGCACTTTAGCAGGCCATACAAGAGAACTGGAAAAAGGAGATACATTTTCCAGAACAGAGGACCTGTATGAGGTCATTTAGTGTTTTGATCCTTAGAACATCATCACTCTTGGCTCAGTTTGAGCACTGCATCTTTCCAAAGGCACTAATTGATTTGGCTCCATATAAGATGGATAAGAATATAGCAAGTGAAAATTTATTCTTGACTAGAATGCTGAGGAATGAGTAATATACCTCTTTTTCACTAATTTCTACTTAAACATGGCAAGGAAAAAGATAGGTAGGTTGCCTTATTCAGGAACAAATAGATCATGCAAGCAACAAATTTGTGGTATGGCTATTTGGCATGTTTCTCTAGCCTAGAAATCTGTACTGATTATCTTACCATTACTGGAACATGGTACATCACAGATTGCATACTTCAGGCATATAATTTCAAGGGCAGGAAAGGCATATCAAAAACATCATTTTCTAATTCTGTAGATGAGGGTTTGTTTACACAGTCTCATACAATTTCAGATGATTGGAGGCAAGATCAGTAGAAAAAATTAGCTTTACTATAGATAACACAAGCCTTCCCAGGCCTATTTCTTAAGGCTTATATTAATGTCAATACAAGTTTCAAGGGACTACCCATAGGATACTCTTGAAAATAAGATGTCACATTTCAATGAATTTAACCCAAGGCACAATTTTTTAAGTGCACATTGTAAATATTAAATAAATTTGTCTACTTCCTTGTAGCAGCTGCTTATTGTTCGAGAAATATTTCAACTTAAAAACTAAAAACTGAAAATTTTGGCATGTGCCAAAAGAATTTTAAAATTTTGACATAAACTGTGATCTAATTAAACAATAAGACCTGACAAAACAGTCACCACTGTCTGACAATGACCTCCAGGGCAGTTAAACATACCAAAGCAAAGCAGAACAGACTGAGAAGGTCAGCAGCAGCACTAAGAAGCCTTTTACAAGATGTCTAATCGTTCTTGTAGCTCCCACTTTCTTGGTTTTATATTTCTTGTATTTAAAAAAATAAAACACACACATGGAAATGTGGCAAAGACATTGTTCTGATTTATCTGCATATACAAAAACTCCAAACTACAACTATGTGGTCTATGTAAATAATCCTAGTCTGATGGGCACATTCTTTTGCAAACTTTATTAAAACATAATTATTGTTCTCATGTAGCATAATGAATACCAACATATTGGGCCTAAAAAGAATGTGATGGAGACAGACTGTACATGGTACTTAGAATACTTCTGGCATAGGTATCAATCTAAAATGGAGACTAGAATATGCACAGTTCTGCGTCCTCTGTCATAGATAAGAAAATGGTTCAAGTTCACAGTGTGGACAAAGCCTCTTTAAATGGGTTGTCCTGAGCTAAGCTATTCATTTACAATGCAGGATTTTCAGGCATTTTACTAATATGGAGTGAGAGTGAGTTAAGCTGTGCCCCTATAATAAATCAAAACGATGGATGCATCCCCAGGTTAATTTAAGGTTCTTGTGTGCTATATCTAAGTTTACACTGCAAAACATACTTCCATAGGCAGCTTCCTTTTCATCCATGACAAAGAAGAGAAGTGTTTGAGGTACAGAACTAATCTGTGGAGATGTTTTTACAGCTTATTTTGCAGCTAAGTAACTGGAAATACAGCACATGCATCTCCTCATAGCTGAGAAAAATACAGCACCTCTCTTTACAGACCAGCAGTAGGGACCATCCCTTCACTATCTGCTAGTTCTTTCAAAGATCACAGGTCAAGAAGTGCTACATGCAACATTCCTCAACAAATTACACTCTAAATTTGATTTCTGAAGCCAATTAAAAGTTTACACATAATACCAAAAGGTAATTCCTTGCAGAAATGTAGTGACCACGTCCTGGAATAAAGTCTCTTCCTAATTTGAAGAAAGCCCATGTAAATACATGTATGTGCATATATTGAAACTGCACATATCTTGCTGCTCTGTAACATCCCTGCAGCATGGAAATTATTACAGTAACCTTATTACATTTACTTCAAGTATAGAATTTCCCAGATTCCAGAAAATTAATCCAAATATACTAATTTTTTTCTAATTAAGAATATCAGAGTACATGATATGCAAAACTTGATCCTATTTGCTTTTGTATACATAAAAAGGATTCAGTCACACCCCTTGTCCTCTAAAACATTTTGGTTTGTTTTTCAGTTTTTAAGAGCGGATGCTGTGCTTACCTGCTGACTTCCATTGGGGTTTCTGCATGGTTTAGTCTAAATACTCTTGATGCTGGACCTCTCATGCTAAGAGCTACTTCAAAGGATAGACTAGAAAAGGGATTGCCTTTCTAAAAAGCGCAATATCAAGGAGAAAAGACAGCATTTTGAACTCACGATATCATGGACAAATCAAGAGAAAATCTGTCAGAATGATAGATGGCATAAATTTTAATATAAAACACCAGCAGAGGTATTTTTTTCTTTCCCGGCGTAGCTTTGAAATTGAAAAGTCTCTGTTTTGTTCAAATTTATTGCTAAAGCCTCTAGTTGAAAAGTCGCCAATGAACAGAATCAAAGTAATCAGAGTTTTACATTACAAGAACTAGTAAAATCTTGGTTCACAGCTATGATTTCCTAACGAAGCACCAGTACCTATAAATGAATATAATTTCCTGTCTCAAGGCTCCCCAGTGCTTTAAATACAGTGCCCATTCACCCATCAGCATTGACCAGATACTGTTGGATTATGATCTGCCCTTTGGAAGCAATATAAAGCAGGTCCACTTTTTAAGACTTAATGTAGCATGCAGTTTATTATAGTTTTTCTGGTCAAAGGAATTTTTCCATAAATATTCCAATATAATCCAATCAAAATACAGTTTTGATTTCTAGAGCAGACTTTTTTCCTGATCTACAATTGGTTGATTATATTATTAATCTAAACAAGTATGTGTGTTCAAGCAGTGTTTTGATTAAGAGACTGACAGTCAAATCACTTAGTAGTTCTGATCAGAAATAACAAATTTAAGCTAAAATTCCGGAACCAATTCAAACCAAAATTATGACAGCTTCCACCAATCTGTTCAAAGCCCAGTGTCCTGCTAAGTGGTGGCAGTAGAGGAATCAAAGTACCACAGCTGCCCAAAACATGTGCTAGACAGCCAAGAGGCAAATGACCAGAGCAATAGAGGAATGCACTGATTCAGCAGCTGCTAACAGTGAGGCTCATATGAAATCCCAACCACAAATTAAATTAATCTCCTTCCATCATCAGAAAACACCAAAGGAAGGCAGAGTGCAACGAGCCATGCTGAAACAAGAAAGTGTTATTTATATCTTCCAGACCCAGCACTGGTGAATTTGGCCCTTCATCTATAAATTACCCATTTATGCCTTTAATAGGTATTTCAGGGCCAATGATTTGTAAGACAAAAAGAGGGCTGAGGCTCAAGCAACGGCTCAGTGCAGTTATGTGTTAACAAAAAGGTTCAGCCTTTGCCCTAATTTTTCTGGGCCACATTATAACATTAATCAGAATGTAGTTCATTGAGTTGCACAGATACATTTGAAGGCTGAAGTTAGTTCTCTGTTTTGTGGGTTTCAGTACCTCCAATAGAACAATATGTTCCCAAGTAATATTTCCATGTATCTGTCAAGATTTGAGGATTTCTGAAAAGAAATGTATGCTTGGGACCATTTTGTAGTATATTATGTCCCAGCATCTGAGGTGTTAACTTGTTTCATTGTTGGTCTGAGTGGAATTCTGGCAAACAATGGGATTTTAAAATCATAGAATAAAAATTACAAAAAGCTTTCTTACATTGTAAACCATTCTTAAGCATGCATCTTTTGGCATTTTATAAATGTAAAAATACCTGGATTTAAAAATAAGAAATAATTTATAATTATAGGGGTAAATTAATCTTAAAGAGCAGGTTCTCTGTCCCAGTTACAACTCCTAATAAACACATAATCATAATAAAACTAATGAAAAATGTTAACCACAGAGTTATCAGCAGGCACCACTGTAATTATTACCGTGATTTGTTTATTGACAGCTGTAATAAATTCGAGCAGACAGAAACTAGAATCTTAAGAATAGCAATTGGACTGCGTTTAAATATCATTAGATACTAACTACTAAGAACTCCTAGGCTGCTCTAACTTCAAAAGCTTGGGAAAATACCCCCAGAAGGAAGACTTTTTTTTTAGCCCATCCCTTTTCTTTATTTCTTATAAGAGCTTAACAGGCTGCAAATATTTTCTGAGAAGCAGTCATTAGGGCGATGTAAAGGGCTGCAGCCTGCTCTCTGGTACTGTGTTCAGAGAGAGCCAGCTTACAAACAAGTTACCACAGGGTAGCACAGGGTGTGAACTCGCAGTGCATCTCTTGTAATTGCCTGTGTGCATGCTTTTATCCTGTGGTTACTTCAATACTTGTTTATCCTTTTTTCATAGAGAGGTAAACTGCCTTGAATTATCTGATTAGCTGAGGGGAAAGACGGTGCAGATGGGCAAACTCTCTGAAGCAGCTGATGTGCTGTGGGCCCTCTCCCTGACCCCACAAGAACAGGCCCTAAGCTCTTCCAGCACTAGTGATCTAACTCCAGCTGAGTGCAGTGACTCAGGATTTACATCACTGCAGCTGCGAGCAAACCCAAACCCTTTTACCCTTCATCACGTAAGGCCATACAGTATCATCAGTTTTTAAGGCTAAGTCCCAACTGGAATCAGTTAAGAGATCAGCCTAAAAATCAATGACACAATATGGCCCAGAGATAGCAGCAATCCTTCCTGTACATCTCACATCTTTACTTTTAAATCTCCTGTCTTGGACAGACCTGTCTTGTTTTGCTCTGCTCCTACTATATTTGAGGAAAATCAGAGATGGGTGCAAAGTAAAAGATGGCATCTGGATTCCAGTTACCAGGACACATCTGAAATTTGAGCTCAGGCATTGACTCTAATTTTGACACAGCTCTAACATCACACAGATGCCCAGACCCTATGCTTGTTGATCTTTCTGAGAGCACGAGAATACCAGCTCTCTACTAATGATTGCAAAGAGCAATGGAAATAATTTTCAAGACATTTCCACTACTTTGTAAGACCAAGCATTATCACCAGGAGATAAGACACTATGGCAATTCTTAAGATAGGAAGTCTCAGTCTGACCTTCAACCCTCACAGAGCTTCAGAGCAACTGAACAAACTTCTGGATAGGACTTTCACTTTGGTTTGACACACACAAATGGGCCAGAGTTTAGCTCTACATGTGTCTCTGTGGCTGGAAAGAAGAATATCTCATCAACAAGTGTATCTTCCTGAATTAAAGACTTATGGATATCTTTCAGCAGTGCAAAGAATTTACAAGTTCTTCCTGTTCAGTTCCCTGTGGTCCTTCGCTGCTGCTCAAAGAATCTGGTGTGTGGCTACCTCATTTGAACACCAAACTGGCTGACAGGTGGAAGCTCAAAAATGCAATGTACTAAGGCAATACAGCTTTCTTCAACTAAGTGCATTTAACTCGTTTTTAAAATAGCAGTACATTTTGAAGACAAAAATACCACTGTCAAGGCCAGCTATAACTTCTCTGAGGTGAATAAGATTAAAAAGATTTTTGGCATTCCTGCCATTGGGACCCCACCCCACAAGCATACCACAGCAAGCTCCACCTGCAGCGGCGCAAGGCAGACTGTGTGCGTCTGTGCATGAAGGTGTACACATGCCCACATGTGGTTTCTCAGCCAAAGTGGATTTAGAATCCCATGGCTAAATTCTGCACTCATTTACACCCCCTCTAATCCCAGCAAAATTAGTGGGATAGCAGGTATGTGAGGCAGCATAGTGCTGGCTTCCAGACTCTGTGATTCCATTCAATAAACACACTGAGGCACTTGTGCTGAATGAATGCTTTTACCTTCTCCATTTAAACCTGATATTTTAGATATTAAGAGAAAATAATTACATCCTCCTCCTGGGAGGTTTATTTCAAATCCTTGCTAGGGCCCCACTGTGGCCAGTGCTTACATTTTTCAAAATTGATTTTAGGCAGTATAAATAGTCTGAAGCTGCACGTGACATTTCCTCACCCGAACAATGACACACTATTGCAGAAATATTTCCCAATACAACATGTGGGTTTGTTTTTCAGCGTCACTTATTCATTAACCCTTTTGTCCTCTGCCAACAAGAGATACCTCTACCACGTGAAAAAACTGGCTACTGTTGGCAATTAAAAGAGGACCTCAGATTGATATCTTACTAGAGAGGCTCCCGCTTAGAAGGGATTGCTCTCCTGTAACTTCACAAGTTACAACTTGCCAGCTGAACAATAGAAACAGATCATGCATGTACCTTCAGCCAGTCCTAAAGGTAGACTAAAATACATTAGCTAAAATTACCTTCCTGATACTTCTTGCTCCTCTCAAGCTACATGCACAAACACTTTCTATTGAGAAGCAAATTAAATTATTTTAACCACTATTTCACATGAAAACTGTTCATTGCAATTCCTTGTTTAAGCGAGAGAAGAACACTATAATTCTTAAATTTACCTAATGATTGCTATTTCTGACTCTCTTCCTGGGTAGTAATCTGGGGAAATAATAAATGAAAATACAATTGGTTTCTCATGAAATAGGCTTTGAATACTAGAGTTTATGTTACCTCAAAAAAAAAAAAATCAATATAAGTCTTTATTTCTAGGTTAACACTCTAAGCCCATAAATGTAGGGTAAAAGACCTGTATATGAAGAAAAACCTATTTAGCAACTTTAATGACCGAGGTGTGTGGATCAAAGGTGTTCAGCATATTCTAACTTCTGCAGATAAATACTCCAAGTTATAATTTTTATGCTTGATATTTACACAGACTATTTTTTTGCTGCAGGTCAGAGATTCTGTCCATCCTTTCAGCTTTCACCTTTTTATCCTGTTTCCATATATATATATTTAAGTCCAGGATGTTACGAGGTGACAAAATGCTTATGGTGATTAATGTAAATACACAAAATGTGAAAGCAAATAGCTGCTATCCCAGCTGAGCACCATGACCACTAATAGCTTGCCTAAAATCAGCTTCAGAAGATGTGAGGCACTGATGAAACAGTACAAACTGTTTCATCATTCCACATCTTGAATTCTAAGTCCAGTAGAAACACCTTAACTAACCTGGCAGAATCTGCAGGGCTCTTGAGGAACTCTAATATTAGCAGCCTTCTTGTTTCCACCACATGCAGAACTGGCTCACTACTTCAATTAAAATGTAATCTTAAAGGCAAATTCCCAAAGGCCAATTTCAGTAGAAAAACACTTCCACAGATTTTTATTGGCTCTAGACGTGGCCACTGATACTCCTAGCCATGTGTTGATATGATTTTGGTCTGAAGAAGTCTGAATGTTTTAAATCCCCCGGCTTAAAACTCCTTCCTATGAGCTGAATCTAAAGCACATTGATGTGATTGTGCTGCGCACACGAACACACATCAGTGAGAACAGCAGTGACTGCCCTTCTCTAAAACATTTGTCTATTGATTTTGTTACAGTATTAGTTACAGCCATATCTCGAGTCTGTGCTGTAAATCTGTTGCTGTTTAAATGTTTAAATGATATATAAAACTCAGATCATATTAATGTTGTGGGTAAATGATGTTTTAGCTCAGTGAGTTGCTGGAACAACAACCCTCTGAATTACTGCACTTCCTAGACATTTCGTACTTCAGGAATTTGAGCACAGTTTCAGCCTCCGGTTTTCTAACATTACAGTTTAAAATGTTACAGTAGCTCCTTAGGAAGAGCTCCTTTTCTTCCACAGTAAACTTTTCCAATGACTATTTCAGGTTGTTTTCCTTATTTCATTAACATTTGTGTGCACACACACACACATGTATGCACACATTTCATCGCTCATTTATTAAGTACAGGGTGAGAATACAATCATAGTGTAAAGAATCCAGGAGAAAGAACAGTAAAGCATGTAGCCCGAAAACCTTCCATCAAACATCTTGAAGTTGCTGTGGTTGTTACACTGACCTACACGAGTTGTTATTGCCATTTGGCTCTGAATTATTAACAATCAGTAGAAAGATTTAGCACCCTTTCAACTCCAGCTTTGTCTATATACACTCTAAGATAAAAACAGTTTACGCTCTGCGCTAGTTAGAAAACATCTGGGAGCACCCCAGCACTCTGCTTCTAGTGGTAACCTTGTTAGTGCTCCACATAACTGCATGTAACCACTCAGCATGACAACCTTTTGAGTTCCTCTTTATGAATAATTTTGTTATACCACATCCATTTTTGTGTGTTCTTTAGTACAGCACACGACTACATTTATTAGAGTTGCCACCAGAGAATTATTCTTCTTGTTATCCTTAATGGTGCTATGTACTGCCCTCTCTGGATTGTAAGCCTGGCACTTTTCAAATGCCGTTCACCAGGGGTTTTTTCCCTTTATTTTCTTTAAAATTCCAGGAAAGAATTGCATGCATGGCAAAATAAATATATGACATCAGAAGCAAATTTATCAGAACAAAAGGAAGAATTTCAGGGGATTGTGGGATGAAAATGGAATGAAAGCTGAACTGTAACTTGGATGTAACATTTTATGTGGAAAGCTGTGATTTTTCAATCATAATTTAAATTTTCTTTTGAATGACAAATGAGAACACAAATGGGACCTATCCACAAAATTTTATTTGTCCCAGTTACCAATTTAATTACCACATAAATTAGAAAATTGAGAAAAAGGTAGGAAAAAAAGACTTAATATAATGCTCTAGTTTTATTAAACTGACAAAAAGGGCCAGAATTTGAGGGGGACAGTATTGCTACTTGGGGTGGATTGTCACACCTCTAAATTTGGTCTTATTAGAAAATAGAATGAACTTTAATGTTCCCAGGCATGTCATAGAGATTTGTAGGTGGGGACCATGATCCAAGCTCCTTCCTCTTTGCTAAGCTAACAAGGATGATATACTTTGGGAAGCTGAGGTGTTGGGGAAAAGGTTCTTCAGCAAAGTCATAATTATAAAAACAATGAGTCATCAGGCACAGATGATGACATTACACTGAAAGTCCAGAAGATCTTAAGTATAAATTGGCCGGGCTGCTGGGAAAAGACAAGCTCTTACTTGAGAAAGGTACTGTTCCAAAGGAGTCAGGCCATGGGAATATTGTCCCTTCAGTGCATAAGTGTCATCTCAGAATGATCAAGGAATTACAGTCTTGAATCATCCATCACACATCTAACCAGATGAAGTTGGTAAATTGATTTAAATAAGAAACTAGCTCTCAACCCCTTGAGATTCATCACAGCTCTGTCAGTACTACAGCAGAGTAAGGAAAGTCACCTGACAAGGTAACTGCAGGCAGAGCAAGCCTGTGACAAGCTTCTTCATGGAAAGCTACTAAGGAAGCCAAGTGGTTAGGAAGAGATACTGCTGGGGCAATAATTTGTGTAGCAGAAAGTATAGCTAAAAGCTAATTATTGAAGGTTTCTTCTATTTCATGGCCTGTTAATGCTCGGGGAAGTCCAGGAGCAGTGAGATGGCAGCATCTGCAGAGTATGGAGGGGTACTTATCTCAGGACAAAGTAGGACAATGAAGATACGCTGAGACGTCACAAGCAGCCATGCTAAGGTACCCAAAATAAATTGCTGACAATGGTAATGTACATCATCATAGAAAATATGAACCTTTTAAGCCAAGAGCAAGGCTTAAAGAAACCAAATGAAACTCCAGTAAAATCTACAGCAGCAAGAAGAAAGGAAAAAAGAAGTACTGGGTGACAGAGATGATGAATAACAATCAGACTAACTGAATGCTCTGAAAAGACAAAAATTATTTACTCTAGAAGGGAAAGGAACATGATGAGGACATATTGAAAGCATGCTAATGAATGGCAGAGAGAAAGTAAATCATGTTTTTTTCTGTCATGATAAAGAGACAAAAAAAAATCCTTAATCAAGTTAAAAGTTGGAGAATTCAAAATATTTGGTAGCATTTATAGCCACTGGACATACATGGCACAAAAAACTTTCCAAGGTATAAAACTCATGCAAGTTCTACAGAAGCAAACAAAATAAGTCAGTTATCAGGAGCGAGTTTTAAAAGAACTCTTAAAGGAATAATGAAGTACTTTCTTCCAAATTTAAACCAATCTCAGAACATTATGTATTATCAATGCATTGAATACTGTAAGGGAGAAAAATCATCCCACACCTTCCTAATGCAGGACAAATGAAGACACTTGTTATCTCATGTGTCTGCCATGGATCACTGTCGGAGACAAATCTAATGTCCTTTTCAGAGTGCAGACAGCTCCATTTCTTTGTTTTGATTGTAGTTTTTTTCAATTTGCCAAGCAGGCAGGCCAACACTGCAGAATCAGTAACCACCTAATAGTAGGTGAATGTTAAACTATCTGCTGTCACAAAATAATTTTATATTCACAATGTTCAAAATGGAGAAAGTGGTTATTTTGCTACATGGACTATAATTCAGACCCTTCCTTGCTCTCTTTTGGCTGTGAGAAACAGTCCACACCTCTAAGTGCTGCAGATGCTGATACTTCAGCCCTTCACAGAGACTGTTTCTCACACACACGAGCACCTGCTTAGCTGCATCATCCAGAAGAAGTCACTGCTTGCACTGCACTACAGACTTGATTTGGTATGGTGAAAGCTGCTAGTCGCCTTAGGACTTCGACTACAAGCATATAAAAATGAGTGCTACAATATTCTGAAACACACTTCCCACTGTAAATTCCTAAATAATATGCTTTGATATTCAGAAGAGAAAAATAGTTGCCAAAATAGTAATGTTTTCTATAAAATTACTATAGAAATTCCATATGGTTCAATGTCAGGTTTTGTATAGGAGAGTCCAAAATTGGCTGTAGTCCTTGTAGAGGGGACATCTGGACCTTTTGTTCACACTCCAGAGCCACACATTTATTAACAATAAGTAAGCCTACAGTTTGTAGAATTTCAAAGAAAAAATAATCATAATACAAAAAAAGTGAAATTAATGCAGATAGAGTTGCTTGAGTTTGGAAGGAGGATGAAAAAAAATTACTCAAAATATAAACTGTCCTGGTCATCTCAAAATGGACAAACTCTGAAACCAAAAGCGATATTCTCAATGTTTGCATCTGTAACTAATTCACTAGAAAACACAGCAAAGGTGAAGAACATTGACTAAAATCTACCGAGGATTTCCCAGACTACAACATGTCTCCCTGGGAGAAATGTGTGAAAGCCTGGCTGTACAGGATACAGCAGGTTAAGACAGGCACATCATAATCAACACACTGGGGCTGGGTTGTGGGGACTCAAACTTTCAGCACCTCATGAAATGCACTTGTAAGAGCAACTCGGAACACATTTAGACAAAGTGTGCACTGTTCAGCACTACAGACAAGTTTAAATAGTACCAGCAAGTTTCATGACCCAAATGCACTGGCAGTCACCAAGTATTCTATAGAGCCACCATTTTTGTGAACAAGTAAGAAAACATTAGAATGATTTTTTGAAAATTAATGAATAGGATGCTTAAATCATTGCTATCCTAGTAGGGCAGAATTCAACTTCACAGTAAAAGTTTAAACAAAGTTTAAAGCTGGTCATCCCTAATGCAAAAAAGTGGTCTATTGCTATCAGTAAAAGAAGGAAAAATTGGAAGTCCTTCAAGAACATCACAATGTCTCTAGAAGATTATTCATGCAAAATTTACAGATTATTTGCACAGGACCTTGTTACATACCAGGCTACAATGAAAATCAGATGGCTCAGCTCCTACCTTAAATTTTATCAGTCTGGATAAAGGCAAGTTTTAAACAATTTTTGCTATGAAAACTTCCATAAGAAAGGATAGGACGTAAGTGTCCTGTGGTGGGAGTTCTTACTATCTTACTGTGATATATTTTTCCAAAGCTACTGAGAGGTCCTTGGATCAAAAGTTGTATCTATGCATATTGTATAACTGTATGTTAACAGCAATAAAAACCTGCTTGAGTAAAAGAATTGTTTGCATCCTTAATTGAGAACCTCACAGCTAAGCAATACTGGTGCTTTCAAAATTCCAACAGAGAGAATACAGTTTGCCCCTACAGTGTCATCCAAGTGGTTCCCAGTAATATACAAAAATCACTTGGGGCCCCTTACACATTTGTAAGTTTTAAATATATAAATCAATTTACAAACTGAAGTATTTTCCTTCTTTCAAATGTACAGGAATATAGCCTGTTCATAAATAAACTGTTCAAAGATTGCACTGGGGCTCAGATGGCACACTAGCCACCATCTCTGCAAGACAACTGGCCTACTTGGCATCCCCAGTGCTCTGCAAATGGCTCAGATACCTCTAGAAAAAGAAAAGAAGCATCTGAGAACATTGGGGATTAATAAGCAATGATCTGCTTCTTATGAAATGTATTAATCATATGGCTTGGAGGAGAGGTAACAGATGATTTCATTTAACAACATGGTTACAGTGACTCACTGCCAGCAATGGAAAGAGGTGACCGAGCCCATCAGCCGACTTCCTACTGCAACATTCCTTACCCTATCCCAGTGCCTTGGCATCTCTGCCACCGCGGGGCACGTGCAACAGCTGCACGCCAAACACACGGTGCCCACTTTTTCCCCAGTGAACAAAGAGCAAAAAGGTCAGTATTTCCTCTTGACCACAATCCTTGACCTAAACTATGATAGGACAGAAGACATGAGAAAGTGGTGATGACCAGGACATCTTAAAGTTCTGATTTGCTTTGTCCATGATGCTCCATACTGCTGACACAGGCAAGAGCTGACGTGAGATGGAGAAAACTGTATTCCAAAGCAAATGGATCTATCCGTTGGCCTCTCAGGAGGAGTTGGCTATATATCCTGGAATGCCTAATGTTCAGAAAATTTATCTTGGTAAAGGCTCAGGAAAATGTATGTTTTTATTTTACCCAAAGTAAAAATATCGGTCAATGTGAAATTAAAAAGTGAAAATAATACTCCCCCTTGTAAAAAAATTCCAGCCTCCTACACTGTATCTTGTAGACATCTAAAACAAATAACATGAATTTTATGTGTTTTTTTTTTCTACTAACATTTTATTGGTATTTATAATGTAGTTCAGAGAGACTTTTAAGAGGGAAAAAAGCAAGTTAGAATAATACACCAAAGCATTTAGAAAAGGCTGTGGTTGCAGAGGACACAGACCATACTACCTTCCTCTTTCTTTCAAGGTGAGTAACAGAAAACAGCAGGCAAGTAATCCAAATCCTTTCTGTTGCCACTGAAGTACACAGTGGTATAGAAATAATATATTTCAGATGGCCACCTTCTCATACTTCATATTCTGATTCTAGCAAAAGAGTTAGGTCTACAGAACACAGAAGTAGTATGTGTAGATCATCATTAATACAATGATAGTAAACAATCAAAAAACCCCAAAACATTGTAGGCTGTGTTTGGCTCAAAAATGAATATGTAGAAGGGTAACAGCCTGTGTGATAGTCCTGTAATGTAACAGAGTTCTGAGCTTGAGCCAAGTGTCAGTAACTACACTGTCTGGAAAGGTGAAGCTTGTAATCATGCTTTTAAATCTCTGACCAAGTATCCAAGATACATTTGAGATGTACAAATGCAATTGTTCATGGCACTTGTTGAATAGAGCAGATTTTATACCTGAGTGTGTGATTGATGTTAGCCAGTTAATCCTTTAGAATTCCCATAAATTAGCTCTTGAGACTTGTCTTCAGTAGAGTATTGGGTAGATTGTTGTTTAGATTTTTAAAGTTATTGACACCTGACAACCTTTTCAGCTGACAGTGCCATCTACTACAGTCTTAATCAGGAAAATTTAAGTAGCACCTCCTCCCAGCCTTGAGGATAACGGTCTTGAAAGCAAAAGCTTATTTCAAATCCAGTAGTTGCCCCTGTGATCTCTCAAGGAACATCCGGTCACGTGGACTTAGATTAGACACGGAGCTAAGTACATATCTGGCTTTGCAGTACTGCATACAGAAAGTGATGGACCTACATCAAGCCAGCTTAAAGATTCAGCTCATTATCTAACACCCCAGGCTGGGGTTTGAGGAGCTCCTGTTATTCCACTGGGTGATTGGATTGAATTCTAAATCATAGTTCCATAGTATTTGAGAAATTGTGGCATTCCAGTAAATTTCTCACTGGACAAAAAAAAAGGGAAACATCACCTCAGTTTTTTAAAAGGAGAAATAAAGACCTCGGGAGCTACAGGCTGGTCAAGTCTCACCTCTGCACCCATCACAAGCACAGGTCCATGTGGAATCCAGTAAGTAGTAACTGGTGGCAATCCTCAGGAATCAGTACTGGGACTGGCTCTGTTTCACAGCTCTGTTGGTGACATGGACAGCAGGATCAAGAGCACCCTCATCAGTGGCAATGACACCAAGCTGTGTGGTGTGGCCGACATGCTGGAGGGAAGGAATGCTGCCCAGAGGGACACTGACAGGCTCCAGAGGTGGGCCCACATGAACCTTGTGGAGCTCAAGAAGGCCGAGAGCAAGGTCCTGCATGTGGCTCAGGACAATCCCAAACAAGCACAGGCCGGGCAGAGAACAGATTGAGAGCAGCCCTGAGCAGGACTTGGGGATTTTACCTGATAAGATGCTCAGCGTGAGCCAGCAATGTGCACTTGCAGCCCAGAAAACCAACCCCATCCCGGGCTGCAGCTGAAACAGCATGGCCAGCACAGGGGTGGAGGTGATTCTCCCCCTCTGCTCTCTTGAGACAATAGATGGAGCACTGTGTCCAGCTCTGGGGCCCCAACATCAGAAAGATATGGACCTGTTGGAATGAGTCCACTTGAGGGCAACAAAGATGATCAGAGGGCTGGAGCAGGTCTCCTGTGAAAGCAGGCTGAGAGAATTGGAGTTCAGCCTGGAAAAGAGAAGGCTCTGGGGAGAGCTCAGAGCCTCTTCCAGTACCTGAAGGGGCTCCAAGAGAGCTGGAGAGGGACTTTTCACAAGGACAAACAGTGATAGAACAAAGGGAAATGGCTTTAAAACTGAAAAAGGGTAGGTTTAGATTGGAAATTAGAAAGAAATTCTTTATTGGTAGTATGGTGATGAACTGGAACCAGCTACGTGGAGCTGTTCTGGATGCCCCATTCCTGGAAGTGTTGAAGGTCAGGTTGGATGGGGCTTTGAGCAACCTTGAGTAGTGGGACGTGTCCCTGGCACTGTAACAAGATGATCTTCAGGGTCCCTCCCAACCCAAGCCATTCTATGATTCTGTGATATACAATGAACAATTGTTTTCCTTCTAGTACAAGACAATATAACCATTGCTTAGCTCATTTCAGTAAATACAGGGTACTGAAACAAGCTTACATTGAATTAGTTATATTAATGCCCACAGCTCTCAATCAAGCATGTTTTCACCATAATGCCCTTAAAAGTTTTATGTTTGTGCATTAAGCCAGAAGCTCTTTCACAGATCTGCTTTTTTAGAACCATAGTCAAAATAAAGACAGTAAAGTAATAAAGGCCTGGAATCCAATAATAATATGTTAATTCCAATACCACAGAATGGTAAAATTCTTTCACATTTCAGCAAACAATCTTTCTTACTTTCCTAGGCTATGATGACTAAGGCAGTCTCTGAGGGGGTGGAAAGGCACATAGCAATGTTCTGGGTTGCAGCTTGTTAACCATTCCAATGGAAGCAGCCTACTGCCTCTAATGAGCTCACTGTTTTAAAACAAAGATATTGCACCAACTGTTGAGCTCACTGGTGCCACCAATTAGTGAAAATATAAGCTTGCTTATTGTTCCTTCTAAGGTAAAACTGTCATTTGAGAGCATCAAAGCCACTCTCATCGTTGCTGAAAGCACCCTTCACTGTACCATCTCTGTGAAAAATTATCCAGAGGATGGAAAAATAAAAATACATAGTATATTAAAAATAATGCTATGACGGCTGCTTTCCAGATGCAGTTGTTAGCTCTTAATCTTCTATAATAGGTCTTTTCCAACAAATGATTCTATTTCCGATAAATGATACCATGATCCAATTTTCTTAAGCATGAAAGCTTGTAAATGTGTGACTTTTATATTGGACCGCCTGTCTGCAAGGCGTAATGTTTGATTTAGTGCATTAGTTTAACGTTAGATACTAGGACAAAGCAAAAGATGGGAGATTCTGACACAGTGTCAGACACATCAACACCACCATTCTCATGCAACAGGGAAAGTCAGTCTGAGACTAAGGAGGAGACTGTTACTGGAACCAGTAGAAACATGATGACCATGCTACATCACTGCACAATTTGTCGAGACACAGAAAATGGGGAAGCCCTTGGGGAAGCAGCTCAAGCGTTTAGGACAAAAAACACCTTGAGAGCAGAACCTGGATAACAGGGAAGAAACAGAAGAAACACTGATATACTACCAGGTACAAGCCCAAAAAGTGAACCTAGGGTAAAAGTAAGTGGCAGGCTCAGTCAGAATCATTTTTATCCCTAAAACTAAAGAGAATGAGAAGATGAATTAGAAACACATTGGGTTCTGCTCATATGACAAACTGAAATCTCCACTAGAAAAACACATATAGGCTTTGTAGCTTGTTTAGCTCCTAAGGGTGCAAGAGAGGCAGTCCTGATTTAGAACCTGTAACTGACCATGAAATCCGTGGTTCTGTCCCCAAGGAAGAAGTAGAAATCACAACATTAAATAGCACTTTCTGTCTTTGAGGCTGGAGCTATTCATTTACCCGCTGGTACACACATACGCCTCCCTTTATCGTCTGACTGGCCAGGTTGTTCCATCTAGGAAGTTAAAAAGAGGCAACATCCTAGAACGCTTGGCCATCTGTACAGAAAATATGTGGTATTTACTTAGGAACTAGCTTTCTGTAAGTAACCCGTGCCCCAGAAGAGATAACTTTTACAACACAGTTTTGCACACAGTAATTGACATTCACTTGCATTTTATAAGAAGATCTGGTTCAAACCAAACAACATCTGAGCCATCTCAAACTGCTGGAAACTACAGCTCATCGGGAATTCTCCAATGACATTTGCTTGTCAAAAACGCTGGTTCATCAAAATCTAGAAATTGTCCCCAGAGTATTTCAGCCAACACCTGGTGACATCCTGTCTGTTAGGCAGGTCTTAGCATGTCTGGCTTCTTGCCAGCCTGTTTGCTAAGCTGTTGGGAAGCCCAGTTTCCCAGACTGCTGTATGTCCTTCCACCGAAGTTCTCAGTACTGGTACTTATCTGGAAGCCTTGCTAACCTCAGTCAAACCAGAGCTTTTGGGATCAAGGACCCGAAAATGGCTTGCACTGTAGCTTGTAGGTATCTGCAGGATGACATCTGTCATCATACTGAATCCCAAAGCTTTTGGATTCCCACTTCTGAAATCTATTCAGGCTGCCTGTCTCCAATAGCTGCTCCGAAATCTGGGAACCAAGTGGACTAGAAATCTCACATCCTCACTCTCAGGACAGGTAGTACTGTGGGCTCTGGAAGCCTCAGAACCAACAAAATTCCTTCCAATTTGATTCTCCTCTGCAAACCACAGCACTAAAACTGACCAACATTACATCAGACACCATCAGTCAGTCCAGCATTCCCTGTAGCAAAGTTAATTTCAGATATATCATGTTTCCTGTGGTTTTGGCTTTTGTCAAAACTGGGGGTAGTTCTCCCCTCTCCCTTCCTCCAGCCTCAAAGAAAACATTAAAATTTGTGGAAGAACGAAATTTTTTTCCCAGTGAGCTATACCTGCAGAAGCAACATATTTGGCTATTTCATGACAGTATCCAGAGATCTCTGTAATGCAGACATTGGTATTTCCAGGTCTGTTTTCTACAGCTCTTCTCTATTAGGAAGAGATTTATTTCCCTTTCACCAGGCAGAGGAGAATGCACCTTGCCCTGCAGAGGCATTTTTAAGTTTCAAAATAGCCACTTCTATTTCCAGCATTTCTTATGAGATTTCTTCAGTCACTGCTTGACAAAGTAACCTGCATTGTATCAAAGGGCTGGTGCAGAAGCCCCAGGAAATCATAATTTTCCAAAACCTTTATGCTAAGTCTCTCAACTCATGCTACAGAAGCTAATACAGTATGAACAACACTCATCCTATTAAACCTTTGGGTTCTTGTGTCTAAAAATTAATTCCTTCAGGGTTTGTTTGTTTCTAGCTATCACATGCTCGGTCCAGGATACATAACATTTTGTCAAGAATATGAAGAAAAAAGCAAAAGTATCTTTGAGAAGTATAACTGAAAGACTGCCAGAGAGCTCACAGAATGTCAAAATGGTGTGCAATATGCCCAAACTTGTTTTCTTTTCTAGTTAACTGAGTGTTAGGCATAACTTAGAGCCTGGTTCAAAGTACAAAATACACTGACAGTTGCTCTACAGTAAAAGCTTGCACAAGGATTTTGTAACACCGAGCCTGAGTGAGTTCTTTGCTAAGTCATGACCTCAAGATTATTTATGCATATGTACGTATGCATTCCCAGTATGGCTGGAAACGGGGAAAGAAAAGGGGACAGACTCCTTAGCACTGATAGGTGTAGCAGACGTGAAGGTCACAGTAGAGGGTGGGAGGAAGCACTGTTCTGCTCCATTTGGGCAGAAGAATTTTGTGTTTGTTCAGAAGCATAAGAAACTTTGAAACACCATATAAGGGCTGGGACTCAGGCCCTGCTGGAAAAACCTGCTGGAGCTGAGCTCTGTGCATAACTCATATGAACATTAATGTGAGTTAAATGCACGCATTGAAAGAAGAATAGACCCCTTAGTGATTTGTCAAGATAAAATTCAAAATAACTTTGAATGCTCAGAGGTAAATATTAGGGTTAGGAATTAAAAACAGCAGAAGTAGTGGAACAATTGCCTATAATGAGATCCAGGAACAATCTACCCACTGTACCAGGTTTTCATTAGAATTATGGCCTGCAGCCATACCACCTTGGGCTGTGATCTTAAAAGCTAAGACCGGTTGGGCTGCTTAGCATTTGGAAGAGAGACCTCCAAGAAAGCTTACCACTGCAGGAACAGCTTAGTGATGCAATAGACAGTGTTTTTCCTTCGGATTCAGTATTGGATTCAGGTGTTAGGAGATCTGAGGGTCTTTTGTGTGAGATCTAAATCTGAGGATCCGACGATCTGTGATCAGTAAAGCATGCTTGTTATTTCCCATGAGTGTGCAATGTCACTTTGAAAAAGCTACTGCATTTCACTGTAGAGGTAGTTGCATGTCAGTAATAGAGAAGAGCTGCCAATATAATGTAATGATCAACTTCACAGTGAAGTTGAACAGCTAAATTTGCCAATATGGGGTAAGTAGTTTAAGTCCCAAAAGCTCCAGAGTGGTGCTAAGAAGTGTTGGCTATTTTTTAAAGGGTTTGTGTATACCCTAAAAACGTTATTCCAGAACTTTGCAAAGGGAGGGCACTTTTAACCCTGGGTTTACTGTTGATGTTACCACATTCATAACTATGTAACGCCTGCATGCACAGCTGAGCTGCCTCTGCAGCAGCACCTGAACCACCGGATCCCACAGAACGGGCTTCAGGAGCAGCTCCTGAGAGATGCTCAGTTGTCCAGCTGACTGGCAGAACAGCAGATCTGTCCTGCCCCTGCTCTTAAATCCCTCAGGTATTAGCCCTGCAAGGAATTAGATGCATTGAGCTGTAGACATTAAATAGTTCCCTATATCTGAATCAATGGGACAACTCATAGCACAAAAAGTTAAAGATGCATCTGTGTCCAAAAAATGAAGGCATAAATCAGCAGTATAGCTACATAAATTCTACTTGATGCTCTTGACCTATTAACCTCCCTGGTTGTCATACAGAAGAGTGTACTAACACTGTTTTGTTTGTCCATGTAGGACATGATCCTGTATACTTCTGAGAGCCCTTGAGTCTGTAGTGCTCAAAGGGTTGACTTCATCAGGAATTCACTGAAATACATCAGTTGGGGTTCATTGAATTAAATGATTTGAGAGCATTTGGCATCCCTTAGGAGGCAATTAGCACCTTCCAGAAAATGGGCCTTACACAATCAGGTCTAGGAAGTTCAGACAGGTTTTCCTCTGGGTTTTGGGGCAGTTACAATTTGTATATAATAAATACCTGCTTTAATTCTTTGCTTCAATTTTAAAATCCAATTTTGAACAGAGCTTGAGCTGTCTGTTAATACTTGGTATCATGCTAGACCTGGACACAGCAAGTCTCTGATAGTTGTGAGTAATCTACTGGTGATTTGCCAGAACTGAGCTGCTAAATTGATTTAATATGGAATTTTGTCATAATATGACCCAAACCAAACATCTCTCCCCTTTAGTGTGATGCGTTTATTTGCATTATGTAGCTGAATAAAATGGTCTGTTTGAGCTATCCAGACAATTTACAGTAGTTGCTCATCTCTGACTTTTTGCAGAGAAGCCCTCAGTTTGCTGGCATGTAGACTCCAGGCTATGTCACGACTTGTGCTTGTACACAGGCCGTATTTGCTCAGTATTCCAGCATTGCCATTGACTTCATGGGAACAAGCAGGGTCACATAAACCAGCTGGTGATACATGTTTTCTGGGGAGGAGGGAAAGTGTCAGCACACACTATCCACTGTCTTATATCAAAAGCTCTTCCAATTCACTGTACAAAAGGTTGGAAGCTGGAGCTGTAAGAAAAGTGCTTCCTTAATTTTTATATTTTTCTTTACACTAAATAAAATTGGCCCTGGGACTTCACTCCTCTTGCCACAGGCATTCCCCTTGAATTAGTATGCCTGATATCTGTGTCTCTTACCATAATGCTGAGAAAATGCTGGGTCTGTTCAGCGCAATGAAGGCTTTACTACACAAAATGCTGGTTAGGCTCCTGTGAACTGACAAATTGCATATGAAATCAGTTGTTCAGGAACATCCTGGTGATCTGCTTAAATGTAAAAACCTCAGAAGATTTTCTACAGACAAAATGGTGAATGGGGAAGAGACATTAACAATTACTAATAACCATTTTAACTACTGATAAGGCAAGCACCTCTCATATATGGAGATGAAGCCACTTTTTCTCTAAAAGTGCCCCATATTTGCAATAGCTACAACTTTGTTTGGGAAATGAGACTTCCTTTCTTCCTTCCTTGACACATCAGCCAAAGACCACCGGAGTTCACAGAAGTTATTGAATCAAACAGGTTATGAATTAGTCCCTTAAAGAAAGACAATTTTGCAGGAAGATGAAGCATTGTAGTTAGTAGACTTCAACGACAAAGTATATCATACTCATAAATAACAGAACGCTTTAACACTTGCACACTGCTCCTCCTTTGCTTTGCTGTTTTTAGGTTTATAACTGCAATTACTACTAATAGCAGCTTTTAACACAAAGAATTAAGTAAAAGTCCAGTATTCAATATAGTCAGGAGAACTGAAGGAAGCATGTTCCCATTTAGTTTCCAAATGCTGTTCTAATCCCTCCTAAAATCCTAGCAGCTTCTACAGCACTACACAGGAATCCTTCTGCTTCAGAAATAGATCTTATTTATCTATGCAATAGGCAGCTCAAGGCAATAGAAAAATCCACATTAGAAAGAAGCAGAGTGTAATGCTTTTATAGCATTCTATATCAGCCTTCACACCAGAAAGATGTAAACCACCAAATGTCGAAAGAGTGTATTATCCAGGATAAACTGAGCACTGCTGCCACTGTCGACTGCTTTAAGAGATGCGCACTTGAAGCACTGACAGCAATAAGTGAAACTCTTGTTTCTATTTTTTAAAGAAATGCACATACACATTTTTCCCCAGATAATGCTGTGAATTCTACCAAGAGGTTACTCAAGACAACTGCAAATAAAGTGCATATACATAAATAACTTTGTCTGACTTTTTGTTTAATGTCCAAGATGATTGGAACAGATTGTATCATGAACTACTTTCCCTTTGGCTAATTAAATAGCCGTCTCCACTTACCATAAAGCATATTCTTATTAAAACAAGTATCAATATTCACTCTGTTGGATAAATTACTTCCAAGTAAGTGCCATAAAGCCCATTACATTCCTGCTTTAGAAATGGATCAGGTCCAAACAGACAATCAAAGGATTTCACTGGGATTATTTTAGATTAGAAAAACTATGGTAGACATGAAGCACTGACAAGATCATAAAGACATAAGGGATAAATTAGCAGTTACATACCAAAGTACTCCAGCAGTTTCTAGCATATTCAAAAAGGTTAAAAAAAAGTGGAAAAAAGGAAAAAACCTTCTTGTACTAATCTAAACATAAATGGAAATCTGTTTACACAGAAATCAAATGTTATATCCTATACAAATCAAATAGCTATTTCAAAGCTTAAAACCCAACAATATAAAAGAAATATCCAAGTTCACTAACTAGCTGAGTAGGAACTTATTTCTTTCCGCAAGTTCCTTTTTAAATTGAATTGAAAAGACCATGTTATGATCGACCATATTAATGAGTCATTATTGCATAACTGTATTTTTATTGCAGATATATTACCTGCTAAATGATGCTGTTTTTCCAGAAAAAGTTCACAGTACAGATTCTATGGGAATGTTTCCTGCTGACAGTTCCTAAATCTTTCAGAAGCTGTCAGCAACCTCAGAAATCAAGCCTGCAGTACCCTAGCAAGCAGAAGCATATGCACAGGCTTTCTATTTTTAAGCTGCAATCCAAACCATTAAAGAAACACCTTAAACATAAAAGATTATTGAAAATAAGATGATTCTATTTCACTTGTTAATCTAAAGGGCAGTGTCGATTACATGTAATCTAAGCTGCAATTTCTATAAATATAATTTGACATTTAAAGTATAATTTTTTCCCTCCACAAACTTCTGCTCAAACTGATTATCCTCAGACCCACATTAACAAATCCTCAAAACTAAAATAAGTAACATCAAGTACAATAAACATATCCACAGAGAACACTGATCCATGGGGAACATGTGTCTTTTCTGTTTACCTGTATCCAGCTTGCTTATAACACATTCCTCATCCATGCAGCTCAGTAAAAGGTGGCAAGTCAACCAGAAGCTTATAAGAAATTAAGGAAAAAGGGCTATAATTGCAAGCAATTACTTAAGATGACCAGACAGAATTTTGAAGAGTCCTCATGCTTCACTGTAATGTTCTTGTTCTGCTTTCTACATTTTTTTTTGAATGAAGACACAGAGGAACCAGACCCAGCTAAGAGTAACTCCTTGCTAGAAATAGGATTGTACCGATACCACAATGTCCTATTATACATGAACATGAGCACAAACATTCCTTACCAAAGCTTACTAGAAAACTGATTACCATTGCTTCCATCAAAACAAGATTATTTTCTTTTCATTATAGTGACCATTTTCAAAGTGGTGCTTAAGGATTTACAAGCACAAACTTTGTTATTCATTGACCGGATTTTTATTACAAACTTCCTCATTTGCTGTTATGAAGATTTGTCCACATAAACCTGGTACACAATCTCATGACTATATTTTAGCACATTCCTTTATTTTGGGTTTTAGCTAGAAGACAACTTTCTCAAGACCATAATGGACACTAACATACAACATTTCCATGCTGCTTTTTAGCTGGCCTGAGCAATCAGAGTAGCTAGGCCACAGTGGGAAAAGGAAATTTCCTCATCACAGCCAAGAGTTTGAAGGTTTTATTACCTCTAAACCAACCTCTCTCACATTCCTCAGGACTGTGAATTAGGACAAGGGTCATAGTCCAGAAATCACTGGCTGGCAGAACATTTCCTGTGAAGACCATTTTGCCTGCTGATCTTTGCTTAATAAGTAACAATTCAAATAGATATGGTCCATCTATTTGGTAAGCAGTCATTTCTACCAGTCTTGCAGATGCTGCTTCGAGACCTAGTTTAGTAGTGTAGCTCACCATCTGCAAAAGCTATTGGCTACTCACAAACAAGACTAAACCAACTCATAATTCCTGCATGGATTCTCAACAGAACAAACAGCAACTGTCTGGAATGGCAGACAAAATCTGCACGTTTTTAATCTTATTACCACTGATGCTGCAGGTTCAACAATTCCATACTCACCTCATTAAATAATAAGTGATAGCAAGAATTATTTTGGAAAAGTAATACGGATTTTTTTTTTTTGGCCAGCAATGAAGCTTTCCAAATAAACATCTAACTGCAGTTGGCATGACAGAAAATGCTGTAAACACAAAACCTATGGTGATCATAGAGTTGTTGCTTTAAAACTGAAACCCAAGAAAATAAGGTGAAAATGCAGATTATGATTTGCCTTAATGAGAGGAAGGAAAGGAAGGATCACAAAATATAAAGCACGTGCATGGAAGTACATGGGTATAACTTTATACACAGACTTGCATCTATATGTATGCATGTATACAGTTCCAGTCTGTATGTATCTTGGGCATTAGAGATATTCTTCAGCAAGTAAGGAAACCCAGTTCAGGATTTCAATTTTGCATAAGATTTACAACAAGTAAAGAATCTAAAAATACTTGCAGTTTTTATTATTTTCTCATTGCCAGTTGCCTCTTCTTTGCTGTGGATCGACATAAACATCTTCACATGAAAAAGAGGATTTTACCTCCCACCCTAATTTCATGTGCAAAACCTTCAGCTGAAATTTGATAAGCTAACACAAACTTGTTCCTTTGTTTTCTGGGGTAATAGCACACTCCTAAGAAAGTTTGGAGATACCAAAGCACAAATGC
The DNA here is from genome assembly GCA_013400315.1 of Bombycilla garrulus. Lineage (NCBI taxonomy): Eukaryota > Metazoa > Chordata > Aves > Passeriformes > Bombycillidae > Bombycilla > Bombycilla garrulus. Next base: position 1,462,127 of record VXBU01012171.1, read on the forward strand.
TCAGCAGAATATGGTTTGTCTTATGCTGTCAAAAACTTTTTAGAAAACCACCACTCAGTTTTGAGAATTACTTTTAGGCCTTCAGCAAGTACACAAAGCCCTCCTTAAGTTTCCCACCTGCAAAGTTGAGACAATCATCATATTTAACGTGCTTCATAAAACCCCTTGATACCTATTGAATAAAACCACCTGAGGAACTGGTGCATATATATTTATATATATATTTGCAATCAGCTCTGTAAGTGAATTAAACCTATGGCTACAGATCCATGTATAGAACGGATCGGCAAGTTAACGTTCCTACAAATATAATATAATATTTATAGTCAAACTTTGTTTTCTACATCCTATGGAGCCTTAAGTCTAGCTGAGCATTACACTATATACCCTGTGTATTTTGAATAGACAAAATTTCTACAGAACCATCCATTAAAGACTTAACACAGAGGTTTTCCTTCAGTCTCAAATCATTCTAAAGAAGAGTATTTAGGAAAAACCATGAGCATCGCTACTGTTAAGTTTCTCCGATGTATCATACATCACTCACCTAATTGCAAGACTTATGATTAGAATGAATTGATTATTTTTTTTTTAAATCTTCCAAATTATTTTCATTTGCATATAATGAATTCAACTACTTTTTGTCCAAAATTTTGTCATTTTTTCCCCAGTGGATATACTAAAGGAGCTTTTAGAACCATTAGTCAGATATTTTTATAAACATACACTGACTTTGAACAAAGCAGGGTTACATTTTGTTCTAAGTGTGTTAAGTCTCCTGAAAAGGATTGATTGTATATGATACACATGAGCTCACTTACTAGAATTGTTCATTTTTCTGAGGTGAATATTCAACTACATGCGTCAGGACACACTTATTGGCCTGAATCACTTTTTGAGGTAGTATACTTTGGTGAGTGTGTGGTGGTTACACGTAGGCAAATGCAGGCTGGTGGAAGCCAAACAAGAAGCAGCAAGTTGAATATTAATAATTATGAAGTTAGAAACCAGCTACAATTTAGCAGGTGCAAATGCAAACTTCTAACAATCATACAAAAATGACAAAGCCCAGTAAGAACAAGCTCAGCTTAAAATCTGACTGTGGTTTAAAAAGCAGGCATAGCACTTGCTAACAGTTACATAGCAGATTTTATGCCTTTTATCTGATTTTCTCCATATTTTTTATCTCAGCAGGCATATGCTATCAGCTCTGCTGACTGACTGTGCCCTCTAGCCAGTCCTTGCAGGCATCAGTTTGTCCTTCAGACTTTCATCTTTCCAGTACGCCTCATTTGTAGCTATCACAGAATCTCTCGTTTTGTCCCTCCATGGTCCTTCTTGACTAAGACCTGGTATCTGTAAAACCCTTGAGATTTTGCTCTCCAAGGAGCTCTAATTCCCATCTTCCTCTCACTCTTGTTTCTTTCAGCTCACAATATACTGTGCTAGAGGCCAACTTTTTTTTTTCCTGTCAAGGTTTAGCAAGCCTTGTAAAATGTGCTACCTCAAATCTCCTCATCTTTATCATGACGTGAATGAACTACTACTAAACACTTGGGAATTGCAAAAATGGGAAGAAAGGAGTTCCCTTCTGCTGTGGCCTCTAATTCATATTTGGTAGTGTACTTCAGTTATTTCAGCCTTTCTGAAGAACAAGTCCTCTTCTCTCCTACAGTACCTTGTCTTTAAAGCCCAAAAATTCAGCCACATGGTAGTTCCTTGTGAGCTTTGATCTCTAAAATCTCATTCTCCCTGGGCCAACAAACATGATGAGAATCTATAGCTAAAGGTCATGAGAGCTATCTTCTCTCATAAGCAAGGAACAGGAATCCACGTCTCCTTTGGACAATTCCATCTAATCAAGAGCTGCACCTGATAGGATGCCTTTTTGATCTGTTGTACAGCTGCGTTTAGGACCTCCTCTGAGCAGTAAGGGATTAACACTTATTTCTTCTTCTCTCCCCAGGGGTTACAGTGGCTGTCCCTTAGAATTCCACCAATACATCATACCCAGAAGGGGTGGAGTTAAACCAGAAGTTCCCTAGATGTGACTGAATGGCCCTGTCATTAGATGATCACATTGACTACCTTCTGCTTAGTTTTAACAGAAAATACTATCCATCATCTAACAATGGTCTAATAGCCCTCTGGCTTACGGTTGTTACTAAAATAAAGCAATGTATTAATCTGTACAGCAATTGCTTCTTTATTAGGGCCTGCACGCGTATTATTCTGAATGTCACATTTCTAATAGAATCCTCATTTAGATTTTCCAAAAACCTTGTGAATAGGCACAGTCTAGAAGATAAGAGAGTCTATCTTGCCTATATTCTGGTATTGACAACAAGGATAAAGAAGTCACAAAGTATTTTATTAAGGTTATTTCTTCAGGCATCTTTCTTTTTGCAGTATTATCCAAGCCAGGTAAAAGATCCATCCAGTCAAGTATCCCGACTCTGACAATGTCCATCAGACACTGAAAACCACATGAATAAAGGTAAGCATGCAGTAACATTTCTCCAGAATACTTCCTCATCAGGAACACTAGCACTACAGTTGTAAACAGCAATCCTTGGTACATTCCACTCCCCCAGCTCTGATCTTCCCCTGTCATTTTTGAACTTCCGCAAAGTTTTAGCACTATGTGATAAGGATTTACACAGATTTTTGCCTCTTCTGCTCTAATGGATTGTCTTCAATCAGGATGCATAATTCAGAATTCCAGCTTCCTTTTAAACCACACAACTGTTACACATTCTTGAGAATAAATAAGAATTATTTTCTTTATCAAAAACGTATCCCTTTAAAACACTACATTTATGCTTATTACATAAAAACAACCAAATAAGGCTTAATACAGCAAATAAGAGATGGCAGAGAAACTAAGTGGTTTTTGTTACAGAAACAACAAAAAAACCCAAACAATACAGGAAAGATTTCTGTGTTGCTTTCTTAAAAAATATTTTCAGTTTATCAGATAGAATATGTGTCATGAGGTGCCATTAAACATGTTTAGCCACAGCACAGGCTGCCATGGTCACGCCCAGGCACTACTGCTCAGGGTCCTTTACCACTACAGGACATGATCAAATGCCCTTTTGCGCCTGCTGGCTTCAGAGGTACAGGAAGTTGAAGGTACATCCTATAAAATACATGTGACAGCCTCAGACAAACTCTAGTGTTTCTGCACAGGGACTCGTGTAGAGCAGAACACACACAGCTCCTACCATCACACGGTAATTTCTTGTGAAGTCTTTACTGCCCAGGCTGCGTGGCCACGCAGTTCTGAAGACAAGCCCTTCCAAGAGATACTAGAAGATACAAAGCATAAGCTTACACAAGTGCCTTGTACAGGTAAGCACCTCCTCCACTGGCCTTAAGATGGGATCTGCGCCCCAGACTAGGAGTAGAACCGGTACAAGCGTGCGATTACACTCCAGAGGACACATATGCGTGCACTGATACATTCACAGAAATGCAGAAGATATTTGCCAAGCTGCAATATAGAACTATTTTCTCTCTAGAAGTGTATCGATATTGGTTTATTTTTAAAGTCTATAGCTGGTTTCAACTCTAGTTCATACCAGCTTCATCTAATGGCACACTCATTTATCAAATAATCACATATGTTGTACTACATCACCAAGAAAAAGTGTGAGCTCCTTTCTAAATCAGCTGTATTTGCCAAGAGTATTTTGGACAGCGCCACCTGGCAAAGAAATATTTCTACTAAGATGTGTCTGAAAGCCCTCTTGGCTGTGAGGCTGCTTCCACTTTTCAGTAAAATCAATGGACACCCTTGACTTCAGTGACAACAGAGTAAAGTTTCATGCCATAAGAATATAATGCCCACAATATTTGTCAAAGCAACCTCAATCCTGAGATACACTGTCACTGTGAGGAAAACCCAATTACTGGCTCCCTTAAACTGAATTGTGGTTTAAGACAAAGTGCTAAATCAAATTCAGTCATATATGGCCTAGGATTTAAATACGTATTTTAAAGGGACAGTTAAATAGCAGTTTAGGCACCAGATTGACCAACCCATTCATGTTTAAAATAAGTCTGATGCAATCTGATATATGAAGTATATTTATACTTCAGAATGAAATGTTTGCTGGAATATCTGAGGCAGTTCAGTGTCAGAAACATATAAGCTACAATTGTTCAGCACTTGGTGAGTCCACTTGCTCAGAGAAGTTTATTCAAGTTCAATTTTATAGCATAAGACTGCTTGGTATAGAAATACACATGGTATTGAGGTCAGCTAGTTAAAATGCATCAGTTCATATCTGCTGGGATGGAGCTGGAAGTCCTAAATCACACAAGACCTTAGAACTGATGTGTGAAGGACAGCTAGACTGAGAGAAAGCTAGTCCCCAATGTTGAAGAGATGGAACATGCCACAGGAGAGAAGATAATCACTCAGAAATTGCATTAGTCTGGATCGTACATTCCCTTAAAATGCACCTGGAACTGCCCTATGCCAGTAAGCTGTTTCCTGAAACAGCTGCCCATTACATACTTTTGCTGTATATTTTTTAAAATTCTAGAATTATTAAACAATTAGAAAATAAAAGTAAAATTAGTATAACAGCACAAAATTATTTTTAACAAAAATCTTATTTTAGGCAAATATAGGCATAAAGAATAATATTACATTCATGACTGAAGATTGCTAATGGATATTTGAATGCTGGATTTTAAAGATGAAGATTTATATTAAACTCATATTTAGAAGATTTCAGTGGCAGACAATTGATATACTTCTTTATCAGCAATAGTACAACGTAATGAGAAAGAGCTGATACTTTGTGAAGTCAACATAATAATCTGTTCTGGTACAGGCAAAATTTAAGTGATTCCTACTATTTCTGCTGCCACTTACCTCAGCCCTTCCCTTTTATCACACCTTATATTTGTGTTGATTCCCAAGTAGGCCACTGAAAGCTTTTTTGCTGACAAGAAAACCAGGTACCAGGGTCAGCTTTTCAACATTGAAATGTACAGCTGGCAGATAGGATTAATCTAAAACTATCCCGTAGGTCTCTTAACTCTTAGAGCAATTCCTTCATTTCCACTAACAGCACCTTTTTACCCAAGTACAGTAAGTGTTAAGTCTCACAAACCATGAAAACTTAAGATAACAGTGGCTGTACATCAAGGTCCATCAGGTGGTAGATATCAAACTGCTGTTCTCAGTGCTGTGGGCTCCATATATTAGCAGTCAGAATAGTTGAATCAGCACACAAGTCCATTTCTTGAAAGGTATTAATCTTTTTAAAGGTGAAGAATTAATAACAGTGAGAGAGAGAGAAAGGGTGAGAGTAATGCAATCTGTTACAGGACTGGGAAAGTGCAAATGAAGATTAGAACTACAGTTAGCTGTCGCAAGAGATTGCAGCCTCCGGTGAACAAATCCTCTCAATTCACTGGCATTTGTCACTCTACTGCATTCTAGCCTAAATTACATTTAAAATAATTTTGAGACAGTGGAATTGTTCATAACCTGTGTATAAGAGACTGAGTTTGGCAGGGAGGCTAGAAGTAATGAAAAGGGGGAGATAGATTCTTTATTGATCAACAAGTACACCTTGCAGAAGAAATAGGCAGAAGGGAGCAAAGCAGTATGGATTTTCAAGCTTGTATTAAACTACAAGATGGAAATAACTGCAAGTACAGGACTGTCTGCAAAAATTCAGAGACTCAGCAGGGTTTTTAAAATAATTTGTATTTCTCTAATCCCAGTCTTCTACTTCAAGTGTTTCAGAAAACACAAATGAGGACCAGGAATAGATCTACAGAGGAGATGCCAGCAGGTCAGATGTCCTAATGTGTCATCAGCTACACTAAACCCTCATAGGACTGGAGCTGAAGAACAACTGGAACCTCCAGTTTGGAAGTCATTTCCTGTTACTTCCCTCTGCTGCTGAAATCAACCCATCAAGGAGGATGGAGCCATTCTGGGTTTGGTAATGTAGCAGGCTGAAGACTCAAGGATTTTGCCAGCACCAACACATCCAGCAACAGATGGATCCAGGTGGTCCTGGATCTCAACACCCAATGTGCCACACAATGCAGTAAAAGTTTTCTTAAGGTGCCTGCTGCCAGTAGAGCTGCAGGAAAAAGATGTACAGAACTTCCTTTTCAGAGCAAGTACCCAGCCCAGTGAAACGATGGATGGCTCAAAAGAAACATCTTCAGCTAGGCTAGTTCATGCCACATCCCATAAGAAAAACTGTGGGATTGATTTTGCTTGTGCTGTGAGGACTCACAGCTGTTACATATTTTAATTTTTCCCAATACATACTATTGACATACACGTATATGGCTATTGACCCTTTCCTTCATTTGTTTTACCCAATCTGGTTTACAACTGCAAGGATAACATGTGCTAAGAGAGCCCATACACTTATTCTAGGAGGAGGGAAAACTACTGGTACAGTTATGTCCTGTCTTTTATCATCATTTTGTATCCCTTTATTCTTGCCATTGCTAGGAAGATTCACAGCTGCACCTGAGAGTGCGGCCCCAAACCCCCTGATTTCGTTTACCTATTTGGCCAGTTGCTGCGGTGTCCCACGAACAGACTTAAATCCTTTCAATCTTCTTCAAGCTTATTGGAAGAACTCAAGTGGAAGAGTTTGTAAGACTGAAGTCTAAATATTTCATTTAAGTCTTGCAAATTAATTTATGAGCAACAACATAATATTGCAGAAGGTTTTCTGTTAGTATTTCAAGAGAAAAAAACATTCAAAAAGCACTGTAACTGTTGTATGGTAAGTAGCCTTCATACAAAACACTGTACACAGTTACATAAAATAATGGTTTAAGTTATCTAATGCAGTTACAAAGGCATTTTATGATTAATAAGTTAAAATAGGTAACCATAAATCCAACAAGAGAGAAGTTAACAAGGATAAGCAAGGCTGAAAGATGCATTTCAAGAGGGATGTGAGAGGAGATGGAGAATCAGTGAAGCTAACACAAAAAGCTTGGTTCAAGCTGAGTCTTGTGTTTAAGGACATGAAAGTTCTTGGTAAAAAGGGTAGGAACAGTAACAAAGAAGCTGGTGTTCCACTGCCTTGTTGCTCATCCTGTTGATTTATCCCTAGGGAATGGGATGAAGTCAGACTAGACTGGTAGGCATTAGAGCAATTGATTTTACTCAGATAGAAAAAGAGCTGGAAGACATGGAAATAGAGGCAGAACAGGCCAATCGGATCTGAGAGGACCATCACGGCCATATCTGCAGGAGTGGCAAAGGCAGATGAAAATGAGAGGATTTAGTGAGTATAGAGCAGCAAGCTGCTTTGTACCTGGCACATTTATATCCAGCAGGAGCAGAATCGGAGTTCCTGGGGGGTGTGTGCTGTAGAGGTGACATTCAGAAGCAATGTGAATGGTAATACAACAGGTCCTCTAACCCAAGGTGAATTAGGTGCAGTCAATCACTTAGCTCAAACTCAGTCTATGCATGTCCTGATAACTAGTGCAAGTCCTACACTCAGGATTCTGAATTGGTTTTTCAAACAAAAAATTAAAGTCGACTGCAACAATTAGCCTAAATACACAATGTCTGAACCTAAATACAGTTAGGTTTCCCAATCAGCTTATTGGTAACAGGCAAACCAAGAAAGGCTCTAAAGAAAGTCTGAGGCATAAATAAAGTGGTCTCTAAACTTGGTGCTTCACAAAGTCCACAAGCAACTTCAGCTTCCTCCTTAGTCAACAATAAGGAATCAGGTAACAAAAGCTTGTAGTGAGTTCCGGGTATAGAGACACCAGCAGCTTTCTGGAAATCAGTTGTAATCTGGGCAGTACTATATTGACATAAGTTCTACTGCTACAGAGGCCACCATGAAACTAATGACAAAGGGTTTTAAGAATTCAGATTCTTTTCATTTTTTAATTTTGTGACATGTATCTTTGGTAATGCTGGCTGGCATCAGCACCATTTTTCCATACCTTCTGCAAAGAGAAATCCCTCCTCTAGCTCCAAATATCCTCTTTAATGGTAAAAGCCTCCTTTCCTTCTCACTTGCTTAGGAAGAATATAATCTCTCACTCACTCCCCCTGTGCCAATGGCCACTGACCATGGGTGACTAATTTACAAGGTATTTTCATTAGAAGGCAAACTTGTCAGGACTTTACATTAAACAATATCTGAATACGAAGTCATGTTAATAGATGCAGACTAAAAGAGGGCAAACAGAATTCCTAACTGTGCTTCACAGACCCTTGTGACAAGACACTATCACTTAACCCTTTGAAATAAGCAGCAGTGATCTCCCACTCAGTATAACAATGACAGTCTGCCACTACAGTATTGGACCAGTCTTTGCCCCACTTTTTCTCATTTAGCTTCATAAGCTGAAAACATTTTCCAGACAGAGCACCTTGTCTTTAAAGCTATGATACAACCAGAAAGAAAATGGGAAGCAGAAAGATAAGAATTCAACCTAGTTCAGTCTAATTTTCAAATTAATTCAGTTGGCTTTTTTTTTTTTTTTTTACTCTAGATGCCTGCTTACTTATTCAATTCAAGTTCACTCTTAGGGGGATCTTGTCAATAAAGTCAAATCAGGCTCTCTGTGAGCAGGGAGGTTTTTGAGGGTCTTTTTTGAGGGCTTCATTAAAAGCAGACAGTTTCTCTAACCTTTTAGCAGAACCTGTTATCTGATGACGTGAATTAAAGTCTCTCAAATGACTAATAATCATATCAAGGCTGCCATGTCAGCTTGTAGATTTGAATAAGAGGGTCTGAAAACATTTGCATGCCTCGATGTGCCAGTGCTAAGAAGCTAATGTGATAGTGCTGTCATAAAGCACTGGAAAGACATGACTTAATGTAATCTGTCATGTCATATGCTAATCTTCAGCCATTACTTGAGTGCTATAAGTAAGTAGAAAGCATTTGGGAGAAATCCTTTTCAATTTCTCTGAGTACCACTTCTGCTGCTGGTCAGCTCAAATGGGTTTTGTGCGTTTAATGCGGAGCTCAAGTCAAGTTGGTTTAGGTCACACTTAATTAACCAGCACGTTGATGGGTAGGGCTGGCACAACACTATGGAAAATGGGTATTCCTGATACTGCCTAACAAGTAAATATTTCATATGTTGATGGAAAAACCAAAACCAAATAAAAATAAGACTTTCTCAGTCCTTGATAAGAATGTGTCCATCTCACAAAACCACTGACTTTTAAAAGGATTCTGTTTTTTATGCATTTCAGCACCTCACTTACCTTGCATCTATGTGTAAGGACAACTCAAACAAAGATGATTATAAATAGTATTAGGCGTTTCCATTTGTAACTGCAAACTTTTAAATTCCGACTAATTCAGACTTGTCATTTAAGCTACAATAGACAAGAGGCAGCTTTAAACGCAATGTACTTTTTAATATGAACAGAGAAAATGATCAAAGGGAAAATTTCACTTCACTTATTTGTTTTAGGAAAATGGCACCAACATTTTTTAACATACAGAAGGTAGAAGAGGGAGAAATACTCACAATGCTAAGTACAGCATGTGGAAAAGAAAATGAAACATATTAGTAAGAATGACAGAAATTTCAGGACAATTTTAGCAAAGTGTGAAGGGATTTTGAGTCAATACTTGAAGGTTATTTTAATAATAGCTACAGCCTATTCAAATAAAAGCTTAAGAACCCTGTGCCTTTTTCAGCTATGAGGATGTTTATCAGGGCTTAGCAGTTTGCAACCTGCCCCAGCTAAGCTGAAGTCTTTGTGCTCAAGGATTGCAGATCATTTAGATTAGGACTGCCATAAAGAAAAGTGGGAATATTACACTCGCACCAAGAACAAGAAAACGTTCCTTATTCTGTTTTCTTGGTGGTCACACTGGAATCAAATCCTAATAAAGTCAGACATTTCACAGATCTACAGGAAACAGAGATAGACACTCTTTACAGTATTAGGTCACTATGTTCATTCTCTTGCCAATGCTGGATTGCTCCCCACAGTAAATTCTGAAGTGCTTCATTCAGTCTAAATTTGAAACAACTCATTTTAATAGGGCTTCCCCCATTCCCAAAAAGAAGTGTAAAATATTTTTACCCTATGGCATCAAGTGTGGCCTTCTCCTTTTCAGATCGAACCTCCACCCTGCCTTGCTACAGCATAGGAAAACATGTATTATATTTCCAAACCTCAGTTTCTCTTGCTATTAAAACAATTAAGAGTTTCTGATCAAGAAACTGATCAATTCTTCCCCTTCTGGAGGAATAAAAAGACACAAAATACACTGTTAGGTCTGTATGGGCACAGTAATTCTTCAGTTCTTTAATACTAGGATGTTCATTTACAGTCTCCAGTTAAATATGTTCTTCCTTACCACTGAATGGGTTTAATCCTTTAAAGACTAGTCTTTTGGAGACATTTTTTTCCCTGAAGCTCATGTGCTAATGACAGCATTACAATGAAATAAAGTCCTCTGACATTCTACACCATAGAGTGTGATGACAGGGTTTCCTGTTATTCTCATTATTAGTACCAATTGCAAAAGCAAAGACTTAGGGCAGATGCAAGCCCAGGACCTCAAGCCTTCATCAGTTTATCAGTGCAGTAAAGCAAAAGCTCAGCTCTTCGTGATCTGTCCACCTTTAAGTCACCTGAGAACTTCTACTGTGGAGTAACTCAGGACCAAAGCTAGCCCAGCTTTACAGACAAGAGTTTTAAAGAGTGCCTTTTCCTGACTATACAAAGTCATGTCTATAGTCTAACAGAGATCACTGCCATGAGGCTTGCTCAGATAAGCAGGCAGAACACATCAACCAGCCTACTTATTTTTACTTCTTTTTACTCTTTTCTCAAATAGAGCATTCATCATTTCAATTTCTTAAATTGTGATAGTGTTATTTTAAGTCATTCCAAACTATTGGCTGACTAGCTTTGGATGTAATGGTGTCCAGAAGCATTGCTAAGAGGAAGCTCCTCAGAGCTGTGAGTGGAACTGTGTATCTAGGAAGTGAGGATGATGCATTTCCTTGTCCTGTACTGTATTTAAGCAGAAGCATTCACTATTTAGCTCACAAGCAGAGAGAAGGGGCTATTTTCACAGATGAACAGACAAGCAAGCTAGACTTCAGCAATATTGACTTGGTTGTCTGATACCAATCATTGCCAGGAAACACGTTTTTCAGAGTATACACCTTCTAGTAGAGAAAAATGTCTCTTCAAACTCTCACTGGGCTTTGTCTTTGCTGTATCAGCTTGAGCTGTAACTCCACTTTTGCACATGACTTGAGTTCCATCTGCACATAGCACCCAATTTTTGACTTACTAATTTGAAGTCACACTTTCAGTGAGATGATTTAGGAGGCATCTTAAAGCACAGGTGATATTCTCAGTCTATTTCCAATGCATCATTGGCTTCCGAAGGCCATCCCGATTCTGCAGGCCAATATTTGGTTCACCTGCTGAGGATACCATGAAGTATGTTTAACACCACCTATGATGGTACCTGCCAACCAGGAGGAGTGTGCTAAAACTACCTACTGATTTCTCCTGCAGCCCAGCCATTGGGAAGAAGTATTTTTAGTTACTGTCATCTGAGTTGGCAGATTACTTTGATAACTCAAAGTCTGTGTGCATGACTACACACACAGAGTTATCTAAACAAAGCAATCAAGGTCTAGGTTAGTTCAAAATTACTATTTATTGGTCTGTAGAGTGGTAGTTATCAAGTGTCACAAAATTATGGAACACCAAAAAAGAGTGTAAAGATATCCATTATTGTAAAACACAATTGGCTTCCAAAGTTTATTACAAACTTTTAAAAGAAGGTGAAATGTATTCTAAACGGCTTATGTTCAATAGACTATAGGAAATCAGCTCAAAATGACAGTATTAAACTATGAATGTTTGTGTGCATCATTGCAGATAACTACCTGAAAGATGTAAATCAATGATATAACAGATGGGGGAAAAGAGAGATTGTTTTCATATGCAAATGGAATGACTTAAACTAGTACAAATCAGAAATCAAGACTGTTCAGCAAAAGGTTTTCTGAAGGTTATCAAATTTATATTTATTAGTGATTTTTCCATCTCATTGAAGAGAACATTCAGACTGGGAAAATACGAAAGTGACATCCACCACATTGCTTCTGCACATAGCAATGTGATGCAGCAATACCAAAAGGAGACAGTTTATATACAGGCTAAGTCAACTAAGATGCAGAAATAATAAACAACACAGTCTGATTATTAACACTGACTGCAAAAAGAAGCAATTAAAAGAGAGAAGAATGAAACTGTTCAAAACTGCCTCAGTCCATTCTAAACTGTATTCTTTCATCTCACTTTCTAATTCATTCATGGTTTGATCTCTCTGTATCAGTGATTATAGTGATAATACCCAAAGAGATTTGGTGACACTGGAAGAAACTTACAGGCTAGTTTTATAGGACTCTGACATCCAGGTAAGAAAAGCGCATTTGAGGATCCCTTTATATCTGTTTGCCAATTCTGAGATAATTTGCTGTTGAGTTTTCTTACATCCTGTTATATGGATTAATGAAATTAATAAGAACTAATGAAATAATGATGTTTTACATTTTCACTGAAACATTGTCCTATTTTTTTATATAACACAAGAAATCCATAGTCAATATTCTCCAGGTCTCACAGGATAAAATCTTACAAATTAGGAATGAAGAGAGCTATTTCCTCACCTGGAAAACCTAGCATTTATAATATCAGATAAACCAGAAATACCAGGACATAAGAAAGTCTACCACCATTTTCCACAGGCTGAATATTTGTAGAACATCACAGTTTCCTGCTCTCTAGATACATCTGGTAATGTCATCAGACACAGTCACTGGGGTGGGCCCCCCCATTTTCTTTGGCCCAAGATTTGACCTCCTCTAAAAAGACGTATTCAAAGCCAGCGGGCACCAGTTTAGTTCCTTGCTTTTCCATAAGCAACAGGGCTAATGGCAAACAGTCAAAATATTCCCTTAGAAGCTTGAAGTTGCATTAATATGAGCTTGGGACTTTACCAGGTCTTTGAATGCAGAATTTAGAGTTTTCTACTGTAACACTACACATATGAATGTTCTGAAGCTTTCATTACCTGCAGGCTTTTTTAAAAACAGAAGAATGTTTGATTTGGATGGTTGCATTAAATTAGGGGATATTAATGGATTATACCCACAGCTTCAACAGTAATTGCCAGTTGTCTACAAGTAACTAGTTCTCTATGAAGGCCAAAATTATCAAAGCAAACCACAAACAATAATTCACAAGCAGAAAACATGTGCTCTCTATTTATCTTTCTAGGTTAGTGCCTCCAGTCTAGGCAGAAACTTCATTACTTCTCAGATAAAATGGCAGCAGTTAGAATTCTGAAACTCAGCCTCATTTACAAGTGAATGTAAAGTTTTGGGGAAATTGTCATGGAATGGCCACCTTAGAGACATATACATGTTTATACCCAGACCTAAAATAAGTGCAACTGAAAGGCAGGAAGACAAAGTATGCTGGAACTTCCTTGGTCCTATTGTACAGGCAAATAGAGGGCTTCAGGTTTTCTTTCAGAAGCACATCACCCTCAAACCCAAGCTATAGTATATACATAGGTACATGTGCATATGTATGCATGTAGAACCACAAAATTTGCATTATTTTTTTATGGTATAGTGCTAAAAATAGACAGCAAAGTGAAAGGGAAACAAAATATTAAAACTGAAAAATTAAATGTAAAAAATAAGGTTCTGAACTCTCCATGGGCTGATGCATCATAATGCTGTTCGGAAGTACCCTCCTAATCATCAACCTAATGATAGTTAACCAACAATATGCTAGCAACAAACACAGAAAGTGCATCTGAATAGAAGAGATCAGATCTGAAGTCTGAAGAAAGTTAACTAAATAAATATCTAGAGAGGGCTCTTGTTTATGCATAGAGTTTCAAGTGAGATTAATATACCTTAGAACTCTAGCAAATAGCTAACAGGGCAGATGTGCCCCCATAGAAGCATTTGTGCCTGAGTGCTGTAACTATTGATGAAGTCTGTTCACAACAAAATATTACAACTTGTAGTAACTGTGGCTGGACACACGCATATTGGGATCTGATGCCTAGTGCTACTGCAGACTCAAATTTGTACAAGTCTGCCAAAACACCTCTACCATGCATTTGCATTTAGTCTACTAATTGCTCTAACAACATCTATGCAAACAGTTATAAAACTGAAGCTGCTGAGGTGGAAAAAAATACATGCACCAGCCACCCCTAACTGGAAGCATATCTAACCACAACACAACAAGAAATGGCTTCCCAGACTTTTATTCAGCACAGTTTGAAAAAAAAAAACCAACAAAAAAAACAACTGCTTTTCCCTTCTAGGTGATTTTTCATAATTTTTTTATTTTCTATTTTATAGTAGCTATGCATAGTATAGATGAGAAAATGTCTGTATCAACACAGAAAATCATTCTGTGAATATTCAAATGCTAATACATAGTATGTTTATTTTCAGAGTAGCTGTAGCGTGAGTACTCTGGGCATCTTCAAAAATAAACAATTACATCTCTCGACTGAAGTCTCACATATAAAGAGTTAACTCCATAGTGTAAGAAACAGAACAGAGTAATAATATGAGCAACACCTCTTATGATTTGCTCACTGTTGTTTCCATAACTTTGCAAAAATATATATTTTTTTTCCTTTGGGAAGCTGACTCTTTGAAAAAGTAGCAGAAGTATGAGTTGTGCTGTTTACTTCAATGGTTTGAAATTTCAGTGTTGACATTCACTCTGACAAAGAGCCAAGGGAGCCAAAGAGCAGGTGGGACGGTGTAAGAAAGTGCTAATAAACGCAAAAGTAAAAGCTCAGCTAGGCAAAAAAAACCAACACATCATCTAATCAGAGCAGTTCTGAGAACTGAGACACTGAAAGTAAGGATGCAGTGGTATCAATTTGGAAGAAATACCAATTTTTTTAAGAATTATGAAATGTGGAAGCCATTTGATCTTTTAAAAAACCAAGTTAATAGATATTAAATGCTATTTGGTGAAATATTCACCCATAAAGGAAAGAAAGCCTACAAAATGATAAAACACTGCTGATCAAGGAAAGATTACTTTGAAAATATATTAAATTGAAATCTTTGCTGGTAGAAAGAGAACTTTATTTGTCAGATGGAAAGCAGACAGGCATTCTTATGTGAATTTAGCAGTCTCCAACCACACTAGGGTATAACAATCTAAATCCCATTTCATTCTAGATATGAAATGGGATTGCTGTGTTTCTGAGGTGTAGGGGTTTCTACTATCTGAGCCTAACTCGACTTCATGGATGATGAAACAATTTTTTAAAGGACTTTAGATTTCAGAATAGCTCCTACTAAAGGGCTGTTCAGATGCGTTTTGAGTCAAGTTTCTTCTGTATGGATGGATTCAAAAAGGATTAGTCCACACACAGGGAAGAGACACCAACATCCCTACCAGGGGATCAGTACTTTCTCCATCCCTAAGGGTATCATTGGAATTCACAGCTATTACCATCATTATGACAACTTCCCACATTATGTTTTTCTGTTTTGAGTGCCATTTAATCATCTGCAGAGTAGGCAAGGTTTGTTTATTCCAGACAAAAATCTATAAATAAGGTCTATTTTTATTTATATGGAAAAATCATTTTAAAAAGCACAAAAATTCAACACAAACCATACAAAGCTAATATAGAGAGGAGAAAAAGCAAATAGTCTACCAAAATGTTAAACAAATTAGGCCAAAATGAGTCACCAGCAAGATATTCAGATGTGTCATAATAGCATTTGGATATAACAAAGCATAAAAATGGCCTTCTGAAGCCCTTCCACACTTTTTGTTTAGTCCAGCCAAAGATACCCATGGTCAAGAATTGACATTCTTCTCATCTAGAAGGACAAGTATCTTCCAATACACTACTGTGTAGCCTTTAGGGAAAGCAATGTTTCAAGCAGACAACACTCTTTTCTACAACACTCTTCTAAACTACCCAGAAACTTTGTGAAGGTAAGCTGAGGGAAAATTATTTATCAACACAGAATCTTCCCCTTTCTTTTCCACTCCACCCTTTTCAGCATGCTTTTGCCATTATGGTAGATTACCTCAGGACTGCTGTTTATCCAAAGATTCTTCCAGATATAAGAACTGGGAATAAAGTGGGGAAGAAAAGGGAAGAGGGAAAAATCCCAGGTTCATGGCCGATGTCCATATGCTTTTTTCCCCCTTCCTACTGCCTTCTGCCAAACAAAAATATATCCAGAGTCTGCTATTGTATTAAAATGTCCCAGGCAGTTCATCAGTCTATCACAGCTAATACTAGTTTTAGTCATTAAACATAAAGTGAATACTTTTTCTCTGGCTCTTATTATATATACAAATCACTCCTCAAAATTGCCCCAAAATTCACTTGCAAGTACTTCATCTGACATTAACATGATCTAGAGAACTCAGTTCCTGTAGTATATGTAGGTGCTACTACTCTGCTCTTGAAAAGCAAAGGTTGTTTATATTGAGTGTCATTCATTCACTTTCATCTTCACTCCCGCAGAAGAAAGTGCCAAGATTCCACTTTCAAAAGGATCAGACCTTTGACCAATCTGGTTTACCCCACAGGCTGAGAAAGGTTCAAAAGAGCAATAGAGGAAGTCTGACCTACTCTTGTTCTGTGAAACAGACTGGAAAGTGCAAACTATTAAGAAGAAGCATGGCTTTACTACTCAGCACACAAAGGACAATAGTCAATAATGCAATGAATGACGTGTTTCCCAGACCCTCAACTCTTAAACCTACAACATTGCAATAATGATCTGCAGACTTTTCTCAATTTTTAGTTAAAAATGAAGTCTTAGTTTGGGGTGAAAATATTCACAATTTAAAGTGTAAAATCATGGAGCAGAAAAAAGAAACAATGTCTTCAATAGTAAACAGAAGAAAAATAATGTAATCAGGGCGAAGTTGGAAGCCTGTCAACTATGGTCATTGGAAGTGAGGTAGTTGGGATTGAGAAAGATTGCTGAGGAGAGTAGTGTAAATGGGGTGTTGAATGATTTAACCACTTATTTCCTTGCTCTTTGTTTGTGTTGGAATACAGGAAGTCCAGCAATCTCAACCAGAAGCTGATAAAATCTGAGTGTGTGGCTAGGTACACAGAGAAACAGAGAGTAAAAGTGTAATATACATCAGCACAGAGCACAAATAACATTGGCGAAGAAACTGGAACAACTTTGTTTCATACAACACAAAGTAGAGACAGAGGTATTATCTAATAACACAACACAGAGCTGAATAAAAGTGAAAAAAATAAACTGAAGACCTGAGCTCAATAGGAGGCAGCAGCACTTACAAACTTACTTAAATGACGTTCAAGACACCTTGTATATCTCTGTATACAAAACATTCTGTTAGTAAGTAAAGACACACACTGCATAAAAATTTCAGATATGGGGTCTGGCTCACCCAGTCCAGCTCTCCCATAAGGACAGCCTGGATACATTCATTGCTCTAGGAATGATTGATGCCAGGTCTTTTGAGCTCTAAAGAAAGCCAAGAAAAGATGTCATGTTCAAAAAGAGTAAACGACAATATGGAAAACAGATAAGCAGACTCTGTTTTGTAATAATCTATCTACAACAAAACATCCAAGCAAATCACCACATGAATAGTACCCATTCAGAAAGGCTCCAAGAGTACCTGCTCCTTTTTTTTTGTTTTTTAAGTGGCAAGGTAACTAGTGTTTCCTCATGACAAGTTCTTTGTCACCATATCCTAAACTAGTACAAGGTAAATAATTCATGATCTTCATCTAAAATTGCAAAGTATATTCCAGCAAATCATATATAGCATTTGCATGGTTCACAAATTGCTGAAAAGAACTACTGTGCAAGGCTTAGGAAGCCAGGCTTAGACTGTGTGCAGTATCAGCTCTTTGTTTTTCTGCTCGGCTCTGTCTCAGTGCCACGCTCAGAACACTTACTCCTCTGAATGCTCTAATTTGATATTCTGCTGGTCTGAAGTGATTAACATCTCAGTGATCTTTGCTCAGTTGTCTGACAAAAAAATAGGAAAAGCAAGTATGGCAATGGATAAGTCCAGTCTTTATTGGCTGGAGACGTTTGCAAAAGCAGAGAGAAAGAAAAGAGTGAAGGTATTCACACTGCCAGTGTCTAACAAAGGAGGACAGGCAAATGCCCTATGTTATCAGTAAACAGACTCTTCTTGAGCTTCACTTAGGGGAATAAAATTTTCTTCTGTGAATAATTTGGAAATGTTTTGCTTTGTATTTCTTGCCCACAGTTTTTCATATTTTGGTTCATTTGTTTTTTTTTTGTTTTTTTTTTTTTAGTTTCCCAGCTTGACCTTGCAATTGCAGACCTAAAGAGAGACTACTGTTAGCTCTTGCTTCCTCTGAATTGGACCACACAGTTGGATCTTCTATTTGTTTAAAAGCAAAGCTCTAAGTTCTGGAAGACGCTGAGTGCTCTCAGCTTGTTAACTTCATAGATCAGAAAATCACTCAACAGCAGTACAGATGCAATTATTTTTTGATTACTTGGTCTGTCGTCTCTCTGTCTCTCTCAGGCACATTTTCCTCTCCTAGACTGTTCTACCCACCTCACTATCTCTGTACAACCTCTTCTTGATTTTTCTTCTGAACTATACTATATATACAAGCACACATGGAACAGGCCCCAGATTCCTTCCTTCCCAGGATGGCTGAGAAACAATCCAACTGTTACAAATTCCCCCATTTCTTCACATGGATTCCACCGTCTTTATCATCAACAAGCATGAAAAACAGCAAGGTAATAACTAAGAGTGTCCAAGAGACACTTTTAGCCAGTGTAGAAACCAGGGCACGGCCAGAAACTGGACACTTCACTCTATCACTTCTAGTTTTGTCCTGGATGGACACATCAGCAGAGCTTCCTCTCAAACTACATGCATTAGGAAAATGCCTTTTTTTTTTTTTAAGGCTGGACTTATACATCTAGAGCATCGTAAATTTTCGTTCCACACTTCAAACTGTAAAATAACTTTTAAAACCTGTATTCTAATCAAGAATTTACTAATTCAAACTTACCATTAGACAAGTGACACTTAAAGAACCTAGTGAAAAAGTGCTGGGGTAAGAGTTTGGTTAAAGACAGGATTTCAACAGGCACATTTCAAAGATATAATGGAATTATATTTAAACTACCTTTAGATTTGCACAGCTGAACACAAATTTTAAAAAACTTTGCCAGTCTGCTATAGCAGCTTGTTCCAGACTTCCCTATCTCTGAGATATAGTGTGTATGAATTATATATAACATTAGCCAAAATCTAAAGGTATAATAGCAACAAAACCAACCCCTCCATACAAATTAATAGAATACAATTAACATTTTTTCTTCATGTATTTTCATTGTCTAAGCAGCTCAGGTAAAGAAAAGAAAAAATTGCTGTTTCTTTTTCATTGCTGTTAGTTTCATACGTGAAACAAAGACAGACCAACCTTAAGCCTTTGGATAAATACGATGCCGTGGTAACTGCAGCATTCACTTTGTATCCCATTTCTCCAAGTTCCTGTCAGCCAGATGTCACTTGCAATGCAAACACTAGAAAAATATGAAATAATAATTTCATACATCATCTATGCGAGCACGAGCCAGTCAAACATTCAATACAAATTCAAACTGCTACTACACATAAAGCAAATATCATCCAAATAATATTTAGAATGATTGAAAGGCTTTTGATTTGGGAGTGTATTCTCTTAAGCTAAGTGGTCCCCAAGACCATCCAGAAAATTCAATTGTTTCATTTTAAAATGTTTTCTGCCCAAAATTATATCAAATCCTAATGTCTCAGTAGAAACACATGGGATTGGATTGCTGACTGGGCGCCTGATGTCAAAGAGGAATCTAATTTTGCAATGGCATTTCCTCATACTGTCTCACCAAAACGCAAAATTGATAAAATTTTAATGGATAATTTTCAGAGCAGGACATTAGCCATCATGCTGGGAAATAGTGCAGGAGAACACCACATAGCATGAGAAAGGCAATGTATCAGAAGTCAGTTTAAATAAATATTAATAAAGCACATGCCTTACATTTTATATTTTCTCTTGCAACTAGAAATGGAATTCAGAAGGTAAGTTTTGCAATAACAGGCACATCTCTCTTCCCTTCTTTTCCACGGCAGCTTTTACAAGTGATGTCCTTAAAATATGGGTGTGATATATTACTTAAAAGGGCACAGTGTTCATCTTTTACTGGGGTGACACAGACACAGTCAACACAGTCCTCTTCTCATTGACATCAATTGTGAAAGTCATATTGACTTCAATGACTACATCACCAACCACTCCATATAACAAAATATTTTTGTTAAGTAACTCTACAGAAAAAATTGCAATGCTGGGATAAATGAAACATCACCCTTCTGGGTCTCCTGATGGGGCAAGGTACTGCAAGCACTTAACACCAAAAGCCATGACAAGATGAAAAGGGCTAAATCCTACTCCTGATGACAAATAAGTTATACTGGGGAGAAAGGTACTAATTAACATAAATTAGGTTATCACACAGTAACAATGTAAAATATGTGTATGGAAATGTGCTATTTAAAATGTGTTCTCTGAATAATTTTCCTTTCAATTAAGTTAGGTCATTAATCATTTAAATTTGAGACTTATTTAGAAATTACAAGTGGACAAGTGAAAAAAAAAGTGAAAGAAGATTTTTCTAACCTTTGCAATTTATTTTTAAATTACAGTGGAAGTGTAACTCAGTGGAATACATGGTGAATAGATTGAGTTGCTTTCCAGCATCCATTTCTTGTTATTTATTACTAGCTGGGTTTTGAAATCTGTATATATACATTCAGGGTATTAAGGTGAAAGCATATGTTGATAGAGAAAGGAACAGTAGCACTTATCCTTAAGAGGCTATATATACTTTCATCAAGAGTTAAGTCTTTAAAAGCTTTAATAAATATCTAAGTAGTACTTGCAGAACATTAAAAAGACCACAACAAAAGAAAATCAGAGTGATTAAAATGGTGGTTTAATTTTCTGGGGGAGAATAAGCCTGCCCATGCCACATGCCAAGTCTACAACAGGTTGGTATTTTTCTTTTACAGTAAACTGAAAATATCACTGAACCCCTCAGACTGGTTAAAGATCAGGGCTCATCATGTAGTCAAACATACTTTCATAGCTATAGCTTTCATTCTGAAATGCTTCCTTTTATTTCACTGCTCAGAGGCCAGAGCCACTGTGAAGAGGAAGAAATTAATACTTTGGTAGAGCTCTTTGTGGTTCACTGCACCTTTCTTCCAGTCAGCTTTGGTAGAAGACTTCTCCAGATTTAGCCAATAAAATGCTTCTGGCACAATGCCCAAATCACACTGGCGCTGGCTAAGACGGCTTCCCAAAGCCCCAGCTCAGAGCTGAGCATAACCAACCTATAATTGCTCATCTCATGGACCAATCAGAGAGTTATACCTTCCCCAATGCTTTTGGCATTTTTGCAACATCAATCTGCCAAACTGCCACATCTAGTCTACCCCTCCCCACCAGTCACATTTACTCCTCCTGTAACCCAAAGGAGTTCCCCTTTCTAAAAGAGGAAGGAAACAGAAAGCTAAAACAATGGAAGGCTGAGCTGGAGACTTCTTTGACGTGTCTGAGTAAGAGAAAGACCTCCCTGGCTCTTTCATTCATCCTTCCCGCTCCATCTTCTACAGGTGGAAGGCAGTCTCCATTCTCTCTGTTAATCAAAGGCAGCAGAGGAGAGTTCTGCTTGCATTGCATCAACACTCAACTGGGAAGGATATTCAGTGCAGGAAAGAAAGTTTTTCCAGAGAGGACTGAGATTCTCAGAGAGCTGGCAAGGTGTATTGTCTTGATCTAGCTACTCAGAGTAATGAAATCTAAACAGACTTTTATTAACAAGTCTTTTCACACCTCCTCTGCTCTCAGCAGCTGAGCTCAGCACTGAAAGAGAGACTATAATGCAGTAACTTTGAGAAGCTTTCTGTGCCTCTCTCAAATGAGTTGCATGCATTGGTTACCTAACTGTGCATGAGTACAGTACAACACTGGCATCAGCTTCTGCCAAAACTATTACTGGAGGATTTGCAAATTTGACAGATTTGCCATCCTAAAGTAATAGTGGCCTAAGAATGAAGGGGAGAGTGAAACAGATAATTCCCTGACCAGATTTGTTCCCACAGCCTGGCTGATCTGTGCTGATAGCCTTTGGTAGCAGTTCGAGGCTCAAAAGAACTCTTTAATTATCAAATTGACTTATAAGTCTATTTCCAGCTTTGCAAATACCACTGAACTTTTATTTTAACCAGAAAAAAATACCCTGAAAACACACCACAGCTACAGACATTTTTCTTTCTCATTTAGAGAAAAATTTTAAGAGGAATCTAATTTTAAGTTTGAGACTTGTAGTTTTAGCTGTCTCTTCTCCTCAAAAGGATTTCACTTCTCTCAGTGCTAGCTGAACCTCTCTTTCCTAGTTCTTTCTTTTTAAGACTTTGGAGTTTCATTGTAAGTGGATTAGGTGGGTGACTATCTCTTCAAGACTTTGTGGGACATATTCAGAATAGCTAACACCAGGTGGGTAGATACTGGAGCAGGCACAGCAGGATTGCTCTAGAGGGTCCTGGAAGTTTGAACAACTGGTGCATCTGTGCAGCCTAATCCCATACTTTCACTACTCAGACAACACACCCCCTTGTATAAGTTGCAGGTGGTTACCTGTATCAGGCACTTCATCAAATAAAATCTGAAATTATTGCATTAAGTTCTTAAGCCCTGCATGCAGAAATATATTGTGTTGGTTTCCACAAGCTGGACTTACTGATCAACTACAGGGAGAAATGATACCATAAATAGCACCTCACAATATTTAAGCTTGAAAACATGCAACTGGACACAGCTTGGTTTTATGTGTCTGTATTCTCTTTGCTTAAAGGTTGTTTAGAGATACATTTGCATCTCCAAGACAAAGTACGTGTTAATTACCTCATGTTTGCACTGTACTTTCAGGAAGGAAAGCCATGTAAGTGCTAAGTGCTATTAGCATCATCCCCTTCTATTTTTCTCTTTCGGCTTTTAAGTGAATATAGTGCTTGTGAAAGTTGTTGGATTGACAGCCCTGGAGACTGAAGTCTAAAGTGCAGCACACCCGCTGAGCCAAACAGAACTAAAATGTACAAAAGCTTCTCACCAAATTTTAAATACATGCTTCATTTAGCTATTGTTCTATGATGGCATGTAATACTACCACTGAAAGTTTTGCTGCTCCCATTTATTTCTTCTAAACATCAGTTCAGACTCTTTCTTTATTTCCTACTTTTAAAAACCATTTCTTGCTGACGGGCAACACCCCAGAGACCGCTTCCCTGCCTTCAAAATCCCACGATAGGATGGAATGCTGTTGAAGCGTAACTTCATGCTGCTGCAGTCAGGTACAATAGTGCATCCTGGCATTCACTTTGCACATCACAGAAAAGTACATTAGCTAATCTCACACAGTTTTAGTACTGATCACACTAAGTGCTTGTCTGCAGAAATGCTACTCTATATTATGATCTGAACCTGAGGCAAGGAGACTTCTAATAGATCTGCTCCTCTAGACAGGAATACAAGTGTTTCTTAGAAAACTAAGTCAATACTTGAATAAAAATTCAATGTTTCCTGAGACATGGGTCATCTTATTTTTACTTAAACACTAGATTTCCAGGAGTCCACCTCTGACCACTGGAGTTTTTTTTAATTTACTTTTTTCAAATCCTCTATGGTAGACTAAAAGACAAATCCTACCTTCTAAAATGCTTCTCTTCACATGAGTACATTCAGATCACTTGTGAAACTTTCTGCTGATTTCAGCTACGGCCACTGTTCTCTCCTATAAACAAGTTCTCTAAATTACACAAATATTTACCAGCTGTTGCTTTCAGAGTCTCCTTTTATCCACTGTCTGCTTGCCTCCAGGTGGGACCATTTGAGCTTTTAAGTGAAGGGACTGATCCTGGTTGAGTAGAGTGAGCACATGAGATGCAGAACACCTGCAGTGTGTAGAACTAATACTAACAGCTGCTGTTTCAAATGCTTCCAGAAGTTTCCTTCACTTGTCTTGACAGGTTCCAAAAAGCAAGTTTGGTGCCTGGGTCGTCTTCAGCCCTGTGTAACTTCAAGACCCAGCACTTACAGAAAGTAATTCCTTTCCAATTCCAATTACCTTTCAGTTTGTGAAATTTCTCAAGGCTTCTTGTCAGGGCAGGCTAGTCTTTTATGATTTCCAGCCTGCAATGCTGCTCCTTTCTATTTCATCTTGACTTGATGTCATTAGTCTTCTTTCACAGAAACCTGAGCATTCTTTTCCTAATTTATCTGGATGGTACCCTGACAGCAGCTTCTTTGATCAAGACTTTGCCATTTATGTCTCTTCTTCCGTTAATCATTCTCTGAAATGGGACTTGTAGTAAAAAATAATTAAATCAAGTCTGACTGCCTTCAAATTTCTTGGCTTTCTGGGATCCTGGGTGTTCACTTAGGCCAGGCCCTTTGAAGACACTGTGCTTTCTCTGATATATTAAACAGGCCACTTGGGCTATTTTCTTATACTAGAAGGTCAAACCATGTTTCACCATTGGCGAAACTAAACAGACATTTACAGGACGCAGCTATGACATCCAGACATTTTGTTGTTTGATAGTTTTCCCAAAAAGAATCCGCCTTTTTCTATTCCAAAAAAAAGATTAAACCTGGAGGCAAAGTGTCCACATGATAATTTTTCTTGCTTTTGCTTCTTGGAAAACAAGAATTCTGTATTATGCAAAATGTCTATGCTGAACTCCAGATTCCCAGCTGTTCTCTTTCCTTCAGATACTGATTTTCTGTCACTTCATATATGCAGAGAAAAAATGTAAAAGACTAACGATTTGTTGGAAAATGATATTTTTAAAAAATCGTTTTATAAATGTGGTCTACACCTTATGTTTATCTGCCTCATGTTTTGTGAGGTCCGATTCTGAAGGAAAATCTCCAGCTTGTACAATGCTTCAGGATCTCTTCTCAGCAGGATGGTCCATCTCCAACTGCTCAGACTTGTTCTCTCTGGCAAGTTGAATTCCAAGTCCAAGGCACTGTGACCTGGTTCCTAAAAGTCTAAAGGGCCAGCCATGACCAACATCCTCATTTCTCTGGCCAGTGGAAGTCCCATTAAGAGTACAGCTTATCTGTGAGTAAGACAAAACTTCCATCAACCAGAGAAGATAAAATAAACTGTCCCAGGGGAATAAAAAAATATCACTATATTTAGCACCTTCCTCGTCAATGAGAAGCACATTTCTTTATGACTTTGCTGGCATAAGTGTGGATACAAGTATGAGCCTAAACTTACTTAGACAAGTTATTGACTACCTTCCTCCAGTTTGACAAAAAATAGGGAAAAAATGACACGACGTTTGATGTGCAGTCACATTATTTGGTTCAAGGCCAGAAGGTGTTGAGGTTTTACAGTGCTCAATATATTTTAGGAATGCGTGTATGTGTGTATACATAAAATAATTGTAATATACCATACAGATCTACATAGGTACAGAACAGGGTTAAAAACAAACAAACTAACTAACAAACTAACTAACTACAGTAAGACTTTTTTGACATCTATGACAGACCAGCATTTGTGCTTAAGCCAGAAATTATCATCTAGCCTTGTCAGACACCACTGTTTTTGTACAAGAAATAGTCTGATAAATTCAAGGCAAATCATCTGGTTTCCAGTAGTACAAATGGCTGCATATAATGCATGTTCATGCTATTAAGTCTAAAGCATTACAAGACTGAAATGTTCTGTATCTCATCTCAAATTTTCAAACAATCCAATATCCAGTCTATGTATAGATATATTCTTGCTGTTTAATCTCTTAAAAATCAATCAATATTAATGTGTCTGCCTTAAACTTTTAAGGTCATTGTCTCCCTTCTGACATTTTTAACTACATCAACATCTCATTATATCATTATAGACTCATGAAGCAATGTACTTTTACATTTCTGCAAGATAATGTCTCTTTTGTGTTTCAGTTTTTATCATAATATAAATCTTGAAATGTAATTTGCATATCTTTTGTTTAGCGAAGGAGACCCCCATTTAGGACTATGTAATTTTAATACATAGACTTAAAAGCGGATGAATTTTTAAAGGAAATGCACCAAAATATTCCAATTTATTCTTCAACTGAAGCGGCTGCTCCATCAGTAAATTAGTAAATTCCCTTAACAATACACTTGCTAACAATTATGGTCTGCCTGCCTTGGGCTCATTTGACAGTAGGGTTGCCATCTGTTGAGAAGTCCATTCATGGATTTTAAAGGGCTATTTATAGGCTTTTTCTTTAAACATTGAAAAACACCTCTTTGCTCTTCAGCCTTCCCTGTACTTGTCCTGTCTTTCCTGTCCTCTGTTCATTTCCCTTCCCACCCTGCTAGGAGCACCAGTGCACTCCCAGCACTGAACTGTCCCTCTGCGCCAGCAGCCGCATCCCAGCAAAGGCTTTCAGGCACGTTCAGTTCCGAGGAAGTGGCCCATTTTTAATGGCCAAGGTGCACAAGTAGAGAGGAGGGAGGACACTTCCAGACAGGGAGGGACAGAAATGAACAGCATCCATCAAGAAATTCAAAAGCAGCTATAAAGGAAACAAAAATCAAGACGATGAATGGGAAAGGGATGGTAGGAGCTCTGGCCTTGGATAGATGGATATTTCATGAATTCCTTCAATAAATAGGGAACCTCTAGGGAAATTCAACACCTGGCAATCTTAGTGGATAGTGGTGCTGCAAAGAAAGCATAATGTTCACCCCTCTGGTAAATTCAAGCAATTAAATCCCCTTAAAAAAAAAGGCCCTCTTAGGCTTTATGCCCAGTAAACTCACAGCGAAAAGCAGCTTTAATAAATGTTATAAATCTCACCTCTGAGCCAACAGGAAATTCAAATGTTTTGCATGTGCAGGAGCCAGGGAGCTGCTGAAACAAAACGTAAATGTGGATATTAGAATAGGTTATGCCCATACTCAGACTGGACAGCAGTAGATGCATGAGGCTCATAGGGATGACAGGGTTTTTAAAGCATCCTTTCTAGTGACATCTTTGACCATTCATGTTTGTGTTACACCAGAACTCTCCTTTCTTTGTGAGTGGACAAATTTGTATAATGATAAGTTTGCTGGTTCAATGAATTCAGGATTACTCCTTACCATACAACATAATTGGAAAGCAGTTTTGAGTTTCAATGTTTGGGACATAAAACTAAATAAAGAAATGGCAACAAATATCTGTGGTTTCTAAAATGAAAAGATCAAAGAAAAGAGACTGCAGAGAATTTTTGATCAACACCTTGACAAGGGGTGTTAGTTTTAATAAACAGTAAGAATTTTAGGCCATTATTAAGTATGAGATGCAGTCTCAGCTGTGTTTCTAATTTCCTTTCTTGCCTTTACTGCTGTTGTATAAAGCTCTGTAGTGACGAAAAACATTTATTGAAAAAATGTGAGCACACCGTTTAGGATTATGTTACTTCACCTGTCAATGAGAAATATTTGCCTCTTTGCCCTCCATGATGCCAAGAGCTGCAGGTACATTCTGTAAATGGAATACAAATCACTGGACAGAGATGTACTTGTATAAGGGAATAAGAATTTTTTACTGAGTCTGAAGACTTAACGATTACGGGACACAGTTCCTTTTGATTGTAGCTCTTTTAAAGCCATAGATAAACACAGCCAGATCTTCGTGCACATTTTTAAAAGTGAATTTAACTATATAAAAACAATGCTTATTTGACAACATATCCTGTGAGAAGGAGGTTTTATGAAAATTTTCTGGGAAGACGTTGTCTACCAAACTATAAATACTACACTTTTTGTCTACCACATACTACAAGTTTATGAAAACACAGAGGACCGTGAAAATTAGGATGAAGAAATAGTGAAGGAGAGACAGAAAGTTGGATGGAAATAAGCTATATCTGCTGCTTAAATTTTTCATAGGAATCAGGACAGAGGACTGCTCATTCTTCCACTTAGTTTTTGGACAGGTGGGCAGAGAGGGTTGTTTGAGGGAAGTCTCTTCAGAAATCTCTTCATCACCCTCAAAAAATGCTGGGAATTAATTACTTTATTACAAGAGGGACACAAGAAACAAGTGTCTTTGTTATAATGACTCCATCTCTGGCTTTCTACCTTTAGCATTTTTTCTTAGGGGATTATCAAGATTATTAGTAATTATTACTAATAAGCCATTACTATGAATAATGGGAATTACAATATAATTGAAGGACCCTAGTCATAATCACAGTGGAAGACTTACGAGCACAGTGAAGACCAAGGCTTTGCACAGGCCTGAAAATGAACAAACACAGAATTATATCACAGAGAGCACAACACTTGAAGCCTTTCAGCCCTAAACGGCCAATGGCAGCATCAAATGCAGCACCTGATTACAGACAAACAGACAATTTTTAACAACCTTTTTTTTACTTTTAAAAGAAAACAAAGTGAAAACAGGATCCGTGTAACCACATAATCCCATCTCTAGCCCCAAAATGTTCTGGTTGTGTGACATTTCTGTTTACAGTAAATGCTGTTTCAAAGAGCAGCACAGATCCAGACACCAAATGGATCAAGGACACATAGAGAATATTCAGCCATTATGGATATTCCATAGAAGGGCAACAAGTTTTTGTCCAATCCAGTTGGCTTGTTCTGTGTCCTTTATTTGATGGAATTCTAGTTTTTCCTTTAACATAGAGTAAAGACCTGCCTGCTATGAGTTAATGTCTAACATATGCTCACAGTGGACACACCTTCATTTTCCTGCTTTTTAAATTTCTTTTTATGGTTTTCTCTCAGGAACACATACCCTCCCTTCTCTTTTTGCATCAGTTCTAAATCCTTGTCTATCTTGCTTTCCATCTTCAGAGTCATGACAGAACCCTTCTAAAAGTACTCTGCTGACAATTTCTGATCTGGTTTTCCACTAAGATAAGCAGAACTGCATTTATAACCTTTTAACTTCACATATAACTTCATAACTTTAGTTTAAAACTATATAAAATTTTGTAAGTTTTTATTTTTAAAGGATGGTGTTATCTCAACATGAGCTATGAACTTACTTGATATATATATATACATACACTATGTGAGCATATATACATATTAAATATGTATATCATTACACACAGACATATGTGTGTAATTCTGACATTATACATTCTGACAAAACATGAAGAGAGGCCTTTTCATGCTATAAAAAATGGTATTTGCAACTTCAATCCAGAATGTATTGCAAAAGGTATTAAAATGTGTATAGTTCTATTTCAAAGAAAAACATTTTTTAATGTAACATGCTGCAGCTGTGTTTGTTAAGATTTCCTGATCATAGGGGTCACTGTAAGAAGCTCAGCACTACCTTGACAAAGGTGACCAGAAGCATGCTGCCCAGAAGTGCCCCTCCCTCTGCATTAGTGGAGGAATTGTAGGTCAGATGCTCACAGGCACATCCATCAAAGCCAAATTTTGTAATACTATATTTAAGAACCTAAAATAACTCCAAAACTTACAGAAGCTGGTTATCCAAACTCTTATTACTCTGGCATTATATCTACTTAATTTCTGGTTCAGTCCAGATGC
This sequence comes from Bombycilla garrulus, assembly GCA_013400315.1. Taxonomy (NCBI): domain Eukaryota; kingdom Metazoa; phylum Chordata; class Aves; order Passeriformes; family Bombycillidae; genus Bombycilla; species Bombycilla garrulus. Next base: position 1,491,844 of record VXBU01012171.1, read on the forward strand.
AGCTGAATTTCAATATACAAACACTGGTTCTTGGTTGTCAAGTCCCACATACCAGTTTACATGAATTGAACAACACTACAGGCTTAAAAGATAAACATTCGGGGCTGGAAACATGTGACAACTGCTGTGTCAAAGTTTGCACAATGTACAGAGCAATAGCCAGTTAGGCCAGCTCTGTTATCTTGAGTACAGAATCTTTTCCAAAGCTTCATTCTTGAAAATAAAGTAGGCTTGGTAAACCATACCTATTTGCACAGAAACATATCCTGTCTAAGTCATTCATGTTGCCCAGGTTAAGCAAGTTTTAAATTAATACCACAAGCAAGGTACTTACTAAGGAGGGAAAAATGCATATCATGGGAATCCCTATTCATTTCAGCTACACAATTTTGGAGCTTGGGTTAGAGCTTTAGGGTCTTCAAATATATTTTCATGAAACATTTTTGCTTGTTATCTCATTTTTTTCCCCAAATTCAGTTAAGATCTGCTTTGGATAAGAATTTTTGTATAACAATATTTTTAAAGTTTTCAATTTTCACTCATGGAAATTATCAAGCTATTATACGCCCCCATTCTTGTGTGAAATTTAAAAGTACCTCTCATGACTTTCAAGCAGTGCGTTCCCCAAAAGAAGAAAGGAAGTGCAAAAACATAATTGTTGAGATTAAGTCTCAAATTAACATTTGCTCATTTTTAAGAACTGATGCACTCTCAGTACCCCAGTTCTACATCAGCCCTGAAACAGACATAAGACACATTCTTTACTTTGTTGCTGCATGAGACCTTTTCTACATTAAACATTTTTGCTTGGTCCTTAAGCAATAAGTTAGGCAGAGAGAGTGTGACAGACAAGTTGCTATTTCAGACATGAAACAGCACCTGGAGGGCCAAGACCTTTCCCACTTTAATAGTAGACCAAGAATCAAGGCAGTGATCAGGGTCATATGGTGGGTGAAGAAGTCACTGACTCTGAAGGATCAGATGTCACCCTGACAGCTGTAATAACCAGGGCTTACTTCCTTCAGCTAAAAAATATCCAAGAATATGGTGAATACACTGCTGCAATATGTACCTCTTCTACCTTTGTGTCATGCTATAAACATTTAACTCCTGAAGGCTCACAGTGCAAGAGCAGAGCAACTAACCCTCGCAAGACATTATAAGGGAGATGTGACAGAAGAAGAGGGTTTGTTTTAATCTTGAAAATTCAGCAGAAAAGTTATTATTTGCTTGTTATTGACAATTCATTCCGCTGAGATCAAACAACTTAGTTACTAGAGGATCCCAAGGAGACAGCTGGCAGTGATGAACAGAACAGCATTCAATTGCAGCAAGTGAACATCATAAAACAGGCAACACTGGATTAAAAAGTAACCTTAAACTGTTTAGTGTACACAAAAGCAGCCTAGTCAAAACATTTCAACAATGATTTAAAATCTCAATTTAGAGGCCAGTTTCAACCTTCAGGGAAACCTTCTCTATTCATAAGGAGCTTAACTAATCATAACTTTCCATGACTTATCAGAACTGGATGCAGTATGTCACAGCATGATAACTGAGCTCTGGAAATGTAACAAAAGATGTCTTTTTACAAAAATAATGGTGAGACTAAACCCCAAATTTTAATCTTTGAACTTGGTGGGGGAATAACATCCTGTTACTCATTAAGTGTTTCCATTAGCATGCAGGGAGTCGTAGGCAGGCAGCTCCTGTTTGTGTTACCATGATGTGGAGGGCAGCACGTGTATCAGGAAAGGAGCAGATTTCTCAAACCTGGTCCCAGGATGCCACACAAAGTGCATCAACAGGAAACAGGACAGGCAGTATCAGACACACTGCATTTCTGCAGACAGCTAGTTGTGGAAATAGTAAGTCTACCTGAAAAATAACATTACTTTCAGTTCATCTAATTGCTCACTATTAACAGCCTAGTGCTTAAGAAATGCAGTATTTATTTTCTAACATGATAAAAAGTCTAGCTTTAAGAAAGTTTCAGAGATAGAGTTAAATGGAGCCCCAAAAGGACTAGATTTCTATCTGTGTTTTCTTCTGTGTAGTTCCAGATGCATTAAGACCTCAGCAGAGACCTGCAAATATTATGTACGGCTTTCTTTTATCTTCTGGAAAAAAAGGAGGGGAAACCGTATGAAAGAATGAAGCAGTGCCAAACACTACAAGAAAGGCTTAATAAATAGAGCCCAGGGTCACAATGTTGCTCTTATTTGCCCTGAAATATATCACTGAAGTTCTGTATATTCATATTTGTTTACATTATAAATGTACTAAATGAGCTAATTATAGTGATCATAATTTACAATTAAAAACAAACAGTTAGAAATTTCAAAGGCTTTCAATATCTTTTCTTTAATCATTCACCCAGGCTCAAAATATGCATTTTTTAGATTAAAGCATTAAAGTTGCTAATTATATTCTCAGAACTAACAATTATTTCTTTACCCTTTTACTACCTTCTTCTGGCAACAAAAAAATGTCAGCACTGATTTAATTTTTTGTTATTACAGGATTAAAAGAAGTTTCTAAAATGCAATTAAATGTGCCCTATAGCTATAGTAACTTTTCTATCAGCATCCAAAGCCTCTTCACTAAAACAACAGCATAAAAAAATTATTCAGACTTTCTAGACATACATTTTTTTTCTCCTTTTATAACACATTCCTTTGGTGATTATCTCCAATGACAACTCAACCATCTTAATGAGACTCTGTGCAAATCTAGATCTTGGTAAAAGGGAAAAATGAAAGTTAAAGAGGCTGTTAAGAGTGCAAAACCCTGCACATGTCAAGCACTGGTTCTTCACCTTTGGAAGCTTGGTTCAAGCTCACCCTGAGGCCCTAAGTGGAAAGTTCAATAGTCTCAACTATGTCCCTACCTGATATATCACAAAATCAATTACTTTATGATGGTACATTTGGTAACCTATGCTCAGACAGAATCAAGTTTTTTCCCATTGGGAATTCACCAATTATCTCCTCAGTAAATTATTCTCAGATAAAACAAGTTCTGGCTATCAGTAGGAGCTTCTCCTTTTACTGCCTCTCTTGTTTAGTAGCTGGGCTGGTTTGGAACAGTCGTGTTGTGCTCAGCCCATGCACCATTAGCTGCTCTGTTATCACAGTGATCCATGGTGACAGGACTCCAAAACATGATTCAGTGCCCACATTTGCACTGGTTTGGAAAAGAAGAACAGTCAAGCAACCAAAGAAAAATTGTAGGAAGAAACATAACTGAAATTCTACATTTCCTCAAGGACTTGGCTTCCTCTGGAGAACCTGGAATGGTAAAGCCCTGCCTTTAAGTTTCATGGTCGTGAACTTGATTTTCTAACTGCCATCAACAGCATCCTTGGCCCAGGCTTCAAGAGCACACTGATCCACCTCATTGGTAGCTCTCCCAAATTTACATCTTGTATTACATTTATAACAGCTTGTTGCTGGAGTGGATATATTTATGCTAATTACTTCATATTGTTTCCCATTTAGACATAGTTTTCAAGTAAATGAATGCCAGTATGAATAATAAATTCAAGTCATTGAGTGGTTTAGATATGGAATATGCATTCTGTATGCTGCTTTTTAAATCAAGCTCAAATCATTGCAAAGGACCATTCCAGCCCCTGCAGTGGTCTGTCCAAACTAAACTCATCAACTTAGTCTAATTCTCAGCAGCCAGAATTTTGCTTCATAAAACCACCAGCAACAAAATTAATGCTAACCAGCATCTTGTGTCAGAGTTGGCTGATGGCACTCATATTCATTGTTTCTGAAAGGGATTACTCAGTGCTAGCACCAAGAGAGTCAGCAGTGATACTGTCCCTGTTGCAGTAATTTTGTGGAATCTATTGTGCTTTAAACAGACATCTTCCAAATTAAAATATTGAGAGAGAGAGAGTTGACAATCAAATAGAATTTTGATTTTATTCTCTCTACAGTAGAAATGTCTCGATATGAGCAGTGAAAATGATGGGAGCCTAAAGGAAAACCCCAATGTGCAAAGATGAAAGAGACCAAGACTGCCCAAATAAAGAATGGCGTACTAGACAGAGGCCACATAATGAATGACAGAAAAACAAGAAGCCAAAATTCCTATTTATCTTTACACATAATACACGGAAATAAGGACATGCAATGTCACTGAGAGAACATAGATTCAAAAAAGAGTTTTAGTCATGCTGACTTCTTATCACTGTTCAGCAAATTTATACTTTCCTGCTATAAAGTGGGGATAATACTCTTTCTTCCCCAACACAGAAAAACTTGTTGGGGAAATATTCATATAATTCTATAATGAAGAATTCCATTGAAAATAGTAAAAGGAAATTAGAATTTCAAGCGCAGCTCAGGTTTGGATGGCATTACTGGCAGAGCAGACAATAAATAAGGCCTAAGACTATAGACTGGGCAAGGAAGTTAAAAAGAAATACTCAACACCTCCCTTGTTCCCTGTAAATCATCACCCTTTTGTGCAAAATGAGGCAAAACTAATTAGTGATTTATAACTAAGGATACTACCCTAACACATAGCTGAGAGAAGCTGACTTAGGATTCTAGGGCCATCCTTGAAATTCCAAGTACTTGATCTTGCAATCTAATTGACTTGTGTCTTTTAATACAAAGTTACAAACAAGTTGCCCTTTCTACAAAAATAACCAGATTATTAAGTTGATAGTTTGCAAAATAAATATGAAATCTTTGAATTGCTTCTCTACAGAGATGCAAAAGATTTCATTTGTAGTTTTCGATTCTGTGAGCACTTAGAGAGTTTCTCATAGGAATACTGCATTGCTAAGGAGCATTTAGATTCCTCTGTAAATGTTACATTCTTCTACTGAACTTTAGCAAGAAACCCACTCAAAGCTCATGTTTAGACTTCTGCATCTTTCCAAGCACACTCTTTCTTCATCAAAACCAGAAATATGCCCACCAAAATGGTGATGAAGAACGGTGGGATAATTCAGAATTTCCTAAGTGCAGAACCTAGTGTACCTGTTCCATTTAAGGAGGCCTCTGGACAGTCAAGTGAAAATGTTGATGGAAGTGTTATGCAGACTGAATAAATTGTCTCAAAATAAAATAAAGGAGTAAATATATCAAAAATTATAACACATACTTTATTTAACATATTGTCCTGAACAAAAGGGACTTAACAGCAGGCTATTAAAGGTGATTTTTCTTTTAGAGCACATTTGGTACAACACAGCACATGCTTTTTTGTAACAGCACAGCAGGAATATTTCTGCATATGTAGACCGAATTTGAAAATATAAAAACTCATGGTAAAATTTTGGATGACATGGCTTCAAGTTCCTCTGGTAGGTTGGATGAAATGATCTCAGATAAGTCAGAAAGGCCAAAGCATGAGATACTACATCTAAAAGAAGGGAGGATAAGGTATCAGGAAAAAAATGGCTTTACTCCAAACATTATCAGCCATCAGTCTGTCCAGGGAAGTGTTGAGTCAACATCCCTGGATGTATTTAAAAGACAAGTAAATGTGGTACTTAGGGACATGGTTTAGTATGGGACTTGGCAATGTTTGGTTTACCATTGGATTCAATGATCTAAAGGGTCCTTTCTAACCCAAATTATTCTGTGCTTCTATACATTGTGTTACAGACTTACTAAGAAGAAAACAGGCATGCGGCAGAATGAGTTTCTCTCTAGTCCATGGGTGTTTTGCAAATTTGTGGGATAAAACCTGTGTTTAAACTCTTCTGTGTAGGAATGTTTGGGGTTCTTTCTAACATTTTGCACGAACAGAGACTAAAGGGACTGGATAATGCAAATACTGATGTCCTTTATGTGGATTTTGATGAGTTGCACAATGTGTTTGCTCTGCCACATCCAGGTCAAAGATGCACCAGCAGGAGGCTGAGTGTTTTACATGAGGCATTGTCTTGGCAGACACCTTGCAAATGCCAGCAGACACAGCCTACCAGAAACAGGAGGACTCCTTGGAGAAGAGTGCAGCTGGGGCATTTGCTCAGCATCAGATGTGCAGACGTGGTGCTGAGGGCCATGGTTCAGGGGGGGACTCACCACGGTGAGCTTTACGGTTGGACTTAAAGACCTTAAGGGTCTTTCCCAACTCAAATGATTTTATGTTCCTACGTTGTCCTGGGATGCTGGACTGTTACCTTAGGACAGTCAAGCCGCCCTTTAAGCATCCCTTCTGAGCTTCATTCGTACTTCAGGATGAACTAGAAAGTGCTTCAATCCACCATTCCTAAAGAGACATATGTGTTTACTAGAGCATCTTTCCTGATGATCAGCTGTGAGGAATGCAGACTGTCCATTGACTGGATCAAGTCAGTAAATGTTGGGAAGGAATCATAGAATCATCAAATTGTTTGGGTTGGAAGAGAGCCTAAAGATCATGTAGTTCCAACCTCCTTCCGTGGGCAGGGACACCTTTCACTAGACCAGGTTGCTCCGAGACCCATTCAAGCTGGCCTTGAACAATTCCAGGGATGGAGGATCCACAGCTCCTCTGGGCAAGTGGAGGGAATGTGCAGGGAATCCTTACCCACTGAGGGTCAGAGGGGTGCCACTTGTATTGGAGGTAAACTGTCCAGCCACATCAAAAACAAACCCTACTGAGACCATGTGTAGGCTCAAGGCAGCATTCAAAATTACTATTATTCTCCATATTCACTGGAATTTCTCAGTTCAGGCTCAATCTGGACACTTAAACTGTATCATACAGGTTCACTTTCTGAATTAAGGATTAATAAACTAAGAGATTTTCAAACTGTTCATGCAAAACTTTCCTGCATGGTACACTATTCTGTTATTACAATCTTCAGAAGATAATATCCACCTAGTCCAATAGTTGACAAAAAGCAATGAAATCCATCATGTCACAAGGGTGCTAAGATAACTAGATAAGCAATTAGTAAGGAAATTTTAGTGAGGAGTTTCCCAGGTCTCTTGTCTACAGTGGATATCAGGCTTTATCTAGAGTTAAAGAGGCAGGAATCCACTACAGAGAAAGTCCACGGCATAATTAGAAAACAATCAACACTTTTCTAATGCTGATTTCTTCTTCACTTTAAACTGCTTCATTGACTTTAATTAAACTTGCCCTGGGTTATGAAGCTAGCAAGCTGCAGAAACATTTGAAAATTAAATAAAATAAAAGCATCTCTCTTTTCTGAAGGGTTTTCGCTCAGCTGTACCACACTTCTGACTTAGAGGATTTTTGAATTATTAGAAATGCCGTATGTGACATGGCAAGGCTGTTGGTTTTGCTCTTGAACTAAGATCCCCTCCCACTCCACAGAAAGAATCACAACATTAAATTGTTGAGATGATCTTCACTGCTCTTCATCACAGAATTCCTCTCCTGGTTTCTGAGAAAAGGTGTGATGCTGTCCCCACTTACACCAGCCCTACTCCCAGTTTTGTCTAAGGCCAAAGGAAAAGAATGCTGCAGGAAATTTCCATGCCAATAGCTCAGGCCAAGGTTGAAAGTACATGACACAGACTTTGAAGGAATAAAGAGATGGCCTGTGTCCTATCCCAGCCTGGGTCTGGCTCATGAGAATATGACCAAAATTCCCAAGAATGAGAGCGAATGGAATAACCTATAAAACATAATTATCAAGAGAAAAGAAGGTGGAAACAAGCATATCAAATATATTCCTGGAGTCATCTAGTTTCAATAGATGTGACCCTCACTTTATTAAAATTCTAAATAAAATAAATTCTGGTCAAAGATGGGCCTAGTAAAGAATTAGGAAAGCTCAGGTCTGAATTAATTTTACAATTTGGTCTGCCTTTATTTTGAATTGCTCTCTTTTTATCCTCTGAAGAACTTCCTAGAGACATTTGAGAAGGGTTCAAAACCTGTACTTTTTATCTCTAGAAAAAGCAAAAATATGTTTTGTAGAAATGACAAGTTTTGCTAAGAAAACATCAATTACTCACAACCGTGTGCATGTCTTGGTGAAGTACCATAGAGTATTATAGAGTACTGCAGTTTAATCTGGGGTTCAAAAAACTTGAATTCAATTTTTGAACAGCTTTTATATTTCTTTTTTTTTCCAGACATCCACAGATGTCTGAAAAAAACAGAATTTCTATGCCTCAGAAGGCTCCTATCCTCTACTACTCTGAAGATATTACCTCACTAAAGTCCAAAGAAAGACCTTCATAAAAGTCAGTGGCACCAGGATCAACCATATATCTGTAAATTTAACATATATAAGATGTCTACAACAGAATACCTAAAAGATACGTTAACTGCCATCTGTTATATCTTGAATGTGCACATAACATTGATGAAATGGGAAGAGTTTTCCAAACTGGTAAAGACAGGCAGTGCAACCAATCTATAATAAGATACAGCTCTACTTATGTCCACTCAAGCTGTTTAATACCACAACAGAATTACTCCATAGTTTATGGACATTTTCCTTCACCAGAGTATTTGAGAACTTTCCATTAACTTCAATAGATGCCAAAACAGACCAAGAGCAGGAAATGAAGAAATATACTGTACCCAAATGAAATCATTGTGGGAATTTAGGTAGGCAGAATGTAATTATTCACACTTGAATCTGGATAGAGCTCTAGGTTAATATCCCCAATCTGGCAAACGTATGAGATATATATTAATCAAGAGGAGCAGGGCTGCTGGCTTTCCTCTCAGTCAAAAGAAAAGAATAAAGGAGGAGAATGATCAGTTCACTTGATGCTGAGTAAAAAGAAGGAGTGACATTTATTGCATCATCTGCAAGACTTGCCAAGAAACAAAATGTATTAAGTAAATAATCACATTTGAAAAACTCGAAGTTTGGTTCTTTGCTGGTACAAATTGAAATGTATGGTTTTCCTTCTTTTGTGTTCAGTCCTAGGGAAAAATCTTTGGAAATTAGTGTCTTTGCAAAATACTAATACTTATCATTTCTACATTCATTGATACAGGTGAAGACACCAAGAAGCACTGAAAAATATAATGGGCTCTCTTATGAATGTACTGCATTGTAAAATAACAGAAAGTTCCAAATCTTGTAATAGAACTGCATTACATTCTAGCAAAGTGGATCCATTCCTGAGGTGGAACATGACAGCTTTTTAACTTTCTACAACAATATGTGACAGAAGAATACTATATTCAGTTGATACCATAGGGTGATTTATGGAGGCAGAATGTAATAATACAAATTGAGTTTCAGAAAGACACTGTGACTAATCTTACAAAAAATGCTACAGGATGTTTAATAATCCTGGTGGGTCAGAAGTTGTTCCTCAAAAAATTCTCTTAAGACTGATTGTTATTAAAGTATGTACTGCGTTTGGTTCATTTTTCATTTAACTATGTAGTCTAAAACTGCTGTCAAGTGCAAATATTTGAGTTGTAATTGGATACCCATACAAATGGAATAGAGCCACCAAACCTCAATGAAAATTACAATCATAGAATACTTAAAATAGTAAATGCCCTTTGAAGAGCCATAAGACAAGCATCTGTCCACGTCTTTTGAGGTCTCCCTAGCAGTGCTCATGGCTGTTTATTGTCCCATTAATCAAAGAAAAAGGAGCAGGAATGAGGCAGCACACCACAACTCCTTTGCATTCACTGTGTAGCCCCCCTCCATTGCCTCCCTTCAGCATTTAGGGCTGCAATGCTTTTGGTGTTTATGAGTGGCAATTCAGGGCAGCCCCAGCCCCGGGCACCTGCCAAGACACAGGACTGGGCTGAGGCTGGGCCGACATGTGGGGCTGGGCCAAGGCTGGGCCAAGATGTGGGGCTGGGCCAAGATGTGGGGCTGGGCAGCAGGACTGGGCCAAGATGTGGGGCTGGGCGAAGATTTGGGGCTGGGCAGGGCCAGGGAGCGCTGAAGCCCCTGAGGCCTGGTGGTGTCCTCAGGGTCTCAACACATAGAAATAATATAAAAATAAACATACCTCAAACAAATCTTACGCTACTTTTGTTTCACACGGCTTCCTGTCTTTCCACTGTGTATTTTCCCCTGCATTTTCCTTATGATTTAAAATCTACTTAGCCATAGCTTTCAGCACTGCATTAAGCTTTTTTCTGTTCACCCTTGTTAATGAGAACAAATGAAAAGGTATGTTTGTGCATTTTCAGAGGCTATCCAAATGGGCCAAGATCCACTTACATGGCATCCTTTCCTTGGCTACACAAAAAACCCCAATATTTTTGTAACTCTGGAAAATTTGCTCCACCTAAAAGTTTGGCTAACATTAGCATTTTCATCCCAGATTTTAGGCTTCCTATAATGCCATAAAGTTTTTGTTAACCAGCCCACAAGTTCCTTAAAGAACATTTCTCAGACGGTAAATAGCAAGATATTTAATGTATACAGTATGTCAGGTTTGGTCCCAAAATCTCTCTTACGGCTCTCAGCATTTTCCACCACACAATACACTATGTGGCAGAGACCACCCAGCAATTTTTTTTTCACTGTATTTCACATTGCCTCTTTGTTAAGTTTAGTTGTAGACTTCAACTCCATAAGGTAAAATATTCCTAGATACTTAATAGCCTGTGGTTTTCGATCTATATTTAAACCCTGCGTTATCCACTGATCGTACAATATGTTCAGGGACATAAACTCCAACTTACCTCAGTTGATTTGGCACTCAGACACACTTGCAAAATTCTCAGCTAGCATCTACAGATTTTTTTATGACATAGGAGATGAAATAAAAATACCATTTATACTGTGTGATACTTATTAGGGATAAATGAACAATGCATAGCAAATAACTTGGAAAACTATTGTTTACTAATATCCATAAGCAGAATCTCTTACAACGATTTGATGATTTCTTTGAATTTACTCAACCTTCTCCAATTCTTACAGTTTTTATTCATTGCTTTTAAATTTAGATATTTCGAATGTTCAATAGTCATTAGCCAGTCTACGTAGTATATCTCTGATGAATGTGTGTGAGTAGTGATTTTTAAAGTTTTCACTAGCAAAATTTGAGTATATAACTTTGGTGATATTAATATTTGTCTTGGCTTTGACCAACATCTGTGCAATGACTTCTGACCTAGTTACAATCACACCTGCATGAACCAATGCAGCAGAACTGGAAGCAGCATGGCACTACCAGTGCAGTGCTGTCCCTGATTAATTACCACCATCAAGATGCAGGATGTATAAACTCAGGGGTAGCATCAGGGTGGCTCTCTTGCTTTCAGAATCTATGCTAGAAACCTCCTATGATCATCCCCACTTCCTGCAGATGTATTATCCCTTCTGGAATGAGCTCGATATTATTTGTGTTGTGCTCCAACATCCAGCACTGTGGTAAGGGCCCCATATTTTCTGGCTACCAGTCTGCTCTTTTAGAGCTTTTCTCCTTCACAGACTTAAAGAAAGAAAGTCAATATGAACATGAACTTCCTTATTCTTCTGGGACAAAATTTAAATACACATCACTCACAAGACAGGGGGTAGTATTATACAGAAGTTACCTATATCTGTGAAACAGTTTTCTTAGAATTATCCTTCCTGAATTAGAGGGATCATTAAGTAATAAGACCAGAAATAGGTTTGGTACTCAATAAAATTCATTTAAATAAGGAATACATTGTATATGGTAATTTATTATGCACAGAGCTACCAGCTAACACAGATAAAAAAGAACCAGAAGATTAGTTAGTTGATTTGTTAACGCACTTAAGCATCAACAGGTGCGATCAGCTGGAAAGAGGCAGGTGTTACCAATGTATTGGGTCATAGAAGAGGGACATTCTGCAGAAGCCTTAAATGTAAACTTAAAATTGACAAGCTGTTGAAATCCTCTATCAGCCATCACCTTACAAGTATTCCACATCTGATTTAAGGCTGGAAATGTGCCAGAAAAAAGAGCCTAGTACTTAAATATGTTGGTACTAAAACACTTGAACTTTGACATCTGAACATTTAGGTTTTTATGTTCCATAAAGATGTCATCTTCAAGGGGGACATCAAACCCTGTTTCTGTCCCCTGTAGATACTCATTTGTAGACACTCATTTGTAGTTTCAATTAAACATAACACCATAAGATAGCTGTCCAGCTAAACTGCTTTATTTGGATCTCCATTATACAATTCTTAGCAATGAAGATTTAAGATCATCTAAAAGACTAAGATTAAAAGTTCTTCATTTTGGGACCATATACACTAATAAGAAAAATACACAGTGTGAACAGTTGAACGGAAAAAAAACCCAAAAACCAAAAAACAAACAAACATTGAAAATGGGTAACCTAAACAAAAAGTCTGGAACAATGTTGTATTTTTTACTACAATATTTAATCCAATTAGTTTCTAGTTGATGTTACATATAAAATCTAAAAAACCTTCATTTTTCTCTATGTTTTTCTGAATACACTTCACTGCTTTTGAAAGTAAGGGATTAATAACACTTGGGATGGGAAAGAAGTGTAGATTGGCACAGAGTAAATCTTCCCTCAGCACAAAGCTGGTTTACTATACAGGACTGCTTTATTATACTGGCTTGAATCCTGAGCTACAAAAAATGTTCTTTGCCAGTTCTCAGAAGTCACAAATAGAAAAGATTTGTAAGATTTCTTAATTCCAGAACACTGGGATCAACATCAATTGAATCCATGTAGTAGTTGTCACAGTTTTTCCAGTTCACTGTCTACTCTGCACTGAGTTATAAGCCCACCTAATAATGAGAGCTTACTGTAGTTCTTAAAAATGTCTGTTCCTCTACCTAAATAGCTTGCTCCTAGAAAAATTAATTTTCTTCATATTTTCAAAATCTGCTCACAACATTGCTCCTAAATATATATTCTTTTAACAGTCCTGCACACTGATGGACAGTTATAGTGAACCGTCCCAAACGAAGAGGTAGTTTCATAAAACAAATCACATAGATTTACATATCTGACCTTTTCTAAATTCCAAATAAATTCTGCAAAAGGAGAAGAGGTAGTACATTAACTCAGACCAGAACAGCGCTCTTCAGAGAAAGCAGTATGCTAAAGCCAAAGTACAATATGTGAAATTCATTCTGGTGCAGAATGCCACATAGTTTTGTCATGGTCAAATCCCATACAGCTCCTGGTATGGCTATGTCATTTAGAGCTATGACATTTCACTGGATACTGGTTTGCTCTTTACATGACATACATTTCACTCAGAATGTCTATAACAAAAAAATGCCCCCCTCTGAAGATACACAATATGCCAACAAAATAATTTCCTGGGCTATTATGTAGGCTGGAACACTCTTCCATAAAGCAGAACCATTTATGTTGGGTTTTCTTTTCTAAGAACTCTGCCACTACTTTTTAGTTCTTCACAGCTACTCTCCTGATCAGATCTGCTGAGTAGCAAAGGCTTCTTTAAATCCCCTTGCTGGTAAGCACATTATAACAATGCACCACCACTTTCTGTTTTGAAATAATCACTCAACTTTCTACAACAAAATTAATAAAACTGTCTAGTGTAAAAGCATCCCATTAAAATCTACTGAGCAAAATTCTTAGATAAAGAAGGATATTTGAGTTTTTGAAGAAAACAACTAGAGCTGTGCAATGAGTCGGTTTCATGGGGAATTTCAGAATTTGGTGTTCTTTGTCTTTGGAATAAAAATATCCAAATACATAAAAATCCATCATGCAGCAAATTCTGAAAGAAATGCAGTCTGTAAAACCAAAACAATTTCCTTTTATAATTTCCTAATGTCTTTACAGTGTGTGAAGAACTCTCAAACTCCTCATGTGCTGGTACTGACATGACTTCAGTTCCGTGACTACTTTTCATTACATAGCCTGGACAGAAGTGCAGCTAAATTCCTGCAGACCTTGGGAATTCCAAATGAACATCAGTGCTTCCAAGCCAGCCTGAGTTGTCTCTGTACTTGACTCTCTGCTCGTCCTAGGCACAGGTTGTGGAAGAGCAAGGACAAGGAAATTCTGGTGACCCAGCAGGTTCCACCAGACCGCTGGAGAGTGAGGAGGGGGGAGGAAGCAACCTGCTTTGGTTAGTAATTAAAATTGAATCATCTTTGCTAAATTTTTTCATGCTTTGCATTTTAGAATTGTCTTTTTAATCCTCTTTTCTTAACTGCACAAAAGGCAGCATCTAGGGGATGGTCACATAAAGAAAAAAGCAGCAAAGTGCGGTGAGATCGGATATACTTTGAAATAACCATTTTCTTTTCTTGGATATGGAAATACATAGCTGGACTGAAACTTCTTGGGAACAGAAAACTCAATTTCTTATTTGCCTAACATTCTGGTATGAAGCAGTTAAAATAATAATGCTCAAAAAAGAATAACTTTGCAGATGTTGCATTTGCAGCAGCATGGCCCAAATCTGGGCCATGCCAGGAAGGATTAGAGTAACCTGGACTTTGTGTTTCAGACTAATAACGTGCCATGCACGACACAAAATCCTATGCCTCAGGTGAGGGTGTTATTTTGCCAGTGAAGTTTCTCTACCCAAAGAAGACCTGTGTCAGAACATTCTTAAACCTTTATGTGATTTTTAAAGTTCAATCCTCCACAAAGCAGCCACCAAACCCAGGACTACAGTACGGAAGTGTATTATAATGTATAAAAGTGTACATTAGAAAATTACTCCCAGTCTGGCTACCATCAATGCAGCAAAAAGTGTATGGTAGAACAGAGGGGTTTGTGCTAGAGAACAGATAAGTGACATGGATTGAAATTATGGTAAATTTAAATTGATGGCCTAATTAGTATTATCTCTTTTTGTATTCTCTGTAAGAAATATTATCCAGGAGGAACTCATTTTGCATTAACGTTGATATAAAGTGTAATTCTGTAGCATTTTCATTGTAATCTGGCATTAATTAATGCATCATTATTCCAAAATGTTAATTAAATTACAGAAAGGGACATCTGACCCAGTTCAAAAAGAAAGAAAATAAGTATAGTGCACAAGAATTAAACTTTCAGAGGTCTGAAATGGTGTGTGTTCCCACACTAGGTTTGTGTAGCGGCACAAAACCAGGATGAAATACAGACATGATATATGACTCATAAACCACAGTATGAAATCAGCATTTGCTCACTCACAATGGAGTCTGATGACAGCATAAGAGCCTCAAAGACAAGCAGACATCAGAAATCTGAAATGACCCATTTCTAACAGGGTAAATGAAATAAAGTGTGCAGTGACTATCATGAATTACTCTCAAGGAATTCAGAGAACTGAATAGGGGTACAAAAACAATCACAACTTGTGCAGGCTCTTTTACATACCCTGCTGTTGGGCAGGAATACCTGTGCTGTATAGCCACTGGGAGTACCAGGGCAGTTAAGCGGGATGAATGGCAAACAATCCTGCACTCTTCAGTGTTGATTGTCCTGACCTTCTGCCTGCAGTCCTAAGGGGCTTCAATGAAATCTCAAATCAGCATTTCATTTGTTGTTCTTCTTACTATCAGCTGGGTGGTAGCTGTTTTCACGTAGAGGCAGGAGAAAACCAAATCCTCTACTAAAGGATGTACGGTCTGATCCAATGGCCAGGGAAAGCTACAGAAGTCTAATCCTGACTTAGAGAATTGGCATTTAAGCACGTGCCTGAGAATTGCACAAGCAGACCTCTGGGGAAAGGCAACTGGCAGCAAGTGGGGCTCTCTGCAAGGGGCCACACAAGCTCTGTGGAATTGGGGTCTCTGTGAATTATTAAACTTGATTAATAATTCAGGAAAACATTAGTCTAGAGCACAAAGCAAATCCTATGCGATGTGACCTACCTGCCAGCTACACACCAGAGCCAGAGCTGCACAACATACTTCCAGGATGTGGCTTCCATAAGATTCAATGTCTACACTATTCAACATCTCTGTTTCAACAATAATCACTTTCTTTTGTTACATTTGGGCTTGCATTGAAAGATCTTTAAAATGTGAAAGTTAAATGAGGCTCTTATAAAGAAGTGGTTTGGGTGCAGTATATTAAAGGGAAACTTCAAAGGAGCTCAAGATACCTTTCAAGCTAAGGTACAAAAATTTAAACAAGAACAAAAGCTTCTCTTGTATTTTGAAGCATTAATTGTTCCACTTCTGTTGATGTAAAGTGAAAGGAGAAGCTTTTAGTTAAAAGTACGTAGTATCAACCAACATGGAATGTTCCAAAGTCTCATGGAATAATTTTAGCTTTGATATAATGGCACAGGTTGGTCTCAAATTAGAATGCTTTCTGTAGCATATGCAATAATTTTTGGTAGCTGAATCCATTAGACAAACATTAGTGCTTGAAGAGGTTATTGGCATAAATCAGAGTTTCACCTTTTATATTTATAAGATATTTCATATTTATAAGGTATTTCATAACTTTGTGAGTGGTGTTTGTCACATAACTTTGTGAGTGTTGTTTGATATTTCATAACTTTGTGAATGAAGTTTTCAATATCATTATAGCCTGGTTTTCAAAGGATAAAATACACAACATTGCACTGTTTGCTTTTTCACCCATCTGTCTGTTCCCCTCCATTAAGGAGGGGGAAAAACTAGAAACTGTATGGACATAAAGTTTGCCATAAGTTTCATGAAAAATGACATCTGGTTAGTGAAGAGACTAATTGGTGCTTCCATGGAAGAAAGGTTTCATCTGAGAATTTAAGAATTCTGTGGACTATTGCCCTCTCAGGTGGCCAGTCTGTGAGGAGTTCAGTGCCAACTACAATACATTAGCTTGCCCACTTGTAATTAGTCAAGGTTACTGTGGAGGGATTTATGAGACACATGAAGTAATTACAAGTCTCATGTGAAAGCACATCATGGAATACACTCAGACAAGAATAGTGAGTTGGTTTTGTGCAGAGGTAAAGGTAATTGGGATACAACGTGCAAAAAGATTATTTTTCTTTTCAGTTTTGCTTTGCATCATGACAAGAGTATTCTTACCTTAGGCACTATTTAGGCCAGTGGAAACACAGAACAATTAATTTATAGGTTTTCTTAATGGTAGATGAGTAATGGTGAGGTTACTCTCACTAGGAAAAATGCTCCTGATTTTCAGGAACATGATTTTTTACAGCTTTTGTAACCTTCAATTGCATTTCTATGCACTAAGAATGTTTGAAAATAAGGTCCAGTGTGCCTCCATCAAGCCTCATATCTAATGGTATAATACATGTGTGTACATACATTACTTGGACTAAATGCTATGTTTCACTCCTACATTTTATGGGTTGTCAGTCAGTGGAAGTTAGAAGCAAATGAGCCTAACAAATCCAGGAGAATCAGTTATAACTTAAAAAAAAATCAATAAATATAAATAAGTACAACTAAATTCCCAGTCCCTCCTCTTTCCAGCTAGAATGTACAGACCTAGTTCCTAGAAGAGAGGTGCATGACAACATCAAAAGTTTGTTGCTGTGCTGAAGATTATTAACTTAGAACATTATGATAAACCCTATTGTCCTGTATGTTGTTTATTTTTACAGTGAGCACTGCTAAAAATGCAGGCTTTAGTATATATCTAGATATACATATACATATATAAATGACTTTCTTTACTACTTGGCTTCTCCTACCAGATCTTTGAGTGCTCAGCCAAAGCTCCAGAGATATACAAGGTTCATCTTCATGTATGCAAAAAATTAATTAGGAAAGTGTCTTATTACCATCACTTTTGATGATTCTTTAACAAAGTGACAGGTTATTTTCATTATTTGTTGTGTACTTATAGATAATAACAAATTAAGTGTTGATCAATCAATATAATGATCCATTTGACCCATAAATAATAACAGAAGATATGCAGAATTTCTAATAAAATTTCCATCCCAACAGAATTTGAATTCATTACTTTGGAAATATAAGGCAGACAGTTCATTTCACTAACATGGATTTGAACTTGCAGAGGGTAAATTATCAGAAAGGCCCTTGTTGCTTTAATGTGGCAATACAATTTTATTAGGAATTATAGGGAAAAATTAATAAGCATTTCAGAGCTCAGAGTCCTGAGATACAGCACGGCTTAGACTTTGGCACAAACTTGGGAACATACCCTGCTTGGAGTATGTATTCTTTCAGTTTAAATTTTATTAATGTTGTGGGCAAGGTTAAAAGCTCAGCCCATGTCACAATGCCAACCTCTGCAAAACCTCAGAACCTGCCAAACGGTCTGAGTTTGTCAGCGTGCAGTGAGCACGCTCCTTCTTTGAATAGTCACTGCTAAGAAATGAGTTACTGGAAATGCACATTCCAGTGCTCCACTTCTTGCACTCTAATACAGTGATTTCCTTTCAGAAGAAATTAGGAATTGCCATGGTTCTCTGTATGGTGAACAAATGCAAGATCATCACGCAGCAGAGTCACAGTAAGCACAAGAATAATCTTAATTTCAGTTCAAAGTCAGTGCATTGAATTTACTTTGCAAGAACTCGCAATTGTAGCTCAGAGACGAAGCTCTTCTGTTCACTTCTTTCCAGTCTTATTTCTTTCCAACTTGAACTCACAAATCTTCTATCTCCTACAATGAAACTTTGAGATTGAGCTGGTAATGTTACCGAAATGTCTGATTATCAACCATGTTAATCCCAGCAGGTTTACCAGGTTTATCTACTGTTATAGAATAGTATAAAGCAATATATAGATCCTGGAGCTAAATTTAAATGAGTTCTCTTATCTTCTGGAGGGAATTCAGCCCTGGAAGTATGCAGCCCCATGCTGCTCTAGCTATATTGCTTTCTACAGCACAGTGCAGTGTAGATGTGCCCATCCATTCCCTCTGTGACCATGATGATGTCATGATATTCAGTGGAAGAAACTGAATTAACTACAAGAATATCATAGCAGGAAAAAGAGGGGCTCTAGAAATATAAGAATATTCAAGACACAGCTATACTTAGTTTCAGGAGACTGAACAGCTCAAATTAGGTTTCCTTGTTTTGGTGTTTTCTCGCTCCCTCACTTTGTTCTGTTTGGAATCAGATGCTCAGCAGAGGATTACCTTCTAATTCCTTTCAACTTCTTAATTTCAAAGTGTCTCCTTGCAATCTGGGCCAAAGTCTCATCTTCTCATCAAGAAGCTCCTGGTTCAGGTTAGACAAAGTAAATATTCAAAAGCTATGAGCCATTGTCTGTTAACAAGATTTTCAAAACCTGTGAAATTATGTTCTTCAGATCTAAGGCCAGAACAGCTGATTTAAGTCTGAAATAGCCTTTTAGAAGGCATACAAGGATTACAGAGGTATACGTGCAACATTTATAAACATGACATAGACAAACTCTTAAGAAAACATCAAAAAGATCAGGTAACAGATCTGGCAAAATCAGGTAAATTTGCTTAAGAAGCAAATCAGAAGATTGCTCAGGAAGATCTCGCTTTCAAAGGCATTTTTATACTTCTAAGCAAGAGAACTTGAATACTTCCACAAGGCATAACCAGAACAGAACAGCAAACAAGCCATTATCTAAACCAAGACTGTTTATTCTGCTCAAATAAAGCCAAGAAAGAGCATGCAGGATTTAGTATTTTTCCTCTATAGTAAATCCAATTTTGTTTTCTCCCTCAACATTCAATACTCTTGCAAATGTTCAGTAGTATAAAACCTGTCCTTTTTTTTTTTGCTGTTTTTTATTTTGTCCTAATTTTGTTCTAAAAAAATGGCAATGATTTCTTTTGGCCCCTGTGAATTGTATGCTTAAGTGAGGTGATGGGAATACAAACACAAGCCAATGAATACGTGAGTATTGCTGCTGCGGATGTGGGTGCAGGAGATGGCAAAAGCACTGCAGAAGAGCAGCTGCCAGAGGTAAGCATACAAAATGTGGCTCCTACACAAAAGAATGAGATTTTCAGAGAATCTGGTGGAAAGCCTGACAAGTACATTTTGTTGCTGCTAAAAGAATTTATTTCTACTGAAACCTATAACTCCTGGGTTAATAAAGTGAACTTTGATGGGACTAGAGGGAAATATGGGCTTCCCAGGAAAGTTAGGACAAACTTAGATGCATTTCTAGAACACAGATTTATGGAAGTGATTGAAGCTGATAAGATCAAAACCCAAGTTAACACTTTCCTTTGCTTTCCTATCACACGCTAAATAGATCTCTGCCACAGTTGGTCTGCTACCAATAAAACTAATGGTGCCTGTAAACAATACATTTCACAGAATCATCAAGCTCATACAATTAGTATCCATGTTGTTTTGCTTTGAATTGGGAGGGATTTTACAGAACCTGTTATTACGTTACAGCTAACTGACTATGAAAATATCCCAGGGCTTCTCAGGATTGACTGCTAAATCACAAGAAAAAAAATTAGTAAGGAAGTCGAGGAAAAAGGACTCAGACAGGATCTGAGGCAGCCTGATTAGTTTTGTATGTCGGTAAGGGTCTCCAGAACCAGTAAAAATGAAGGATCACGAAGAGACTGCCTCTGCTACTAGTTGTAAAAAGTATGCATGTGTCCGCTATGCATTTATAAAATTGTAAAGCTATAACTGGTGCATTCTTTTCCTTCCTGCTTTCTAACGATGCAAAAAGTAAGCACTTGTCATGCTCTTGTTAGAGGGACAGTCAGTACACTGCTGGAAACCTGAGCAAACTAAACCACGAGTTTGGCAGAGTATGTTAGAGAAGAACAGTCTTTTCCTGTTGGGAAGGGGAAGCTCTGTAGATGCATGCGGTAACACGCCCTTTCCTGCAGGCACCCAGGGCCAGCTGAACGGCCTTTCTCTCAACACATGTACAGAGCAGGCTACTGAAAAAACCCAAGTACCTGCTAGGCAGGGATGTGGCAGGGATAAATCAGCTTGCATGACAGGCAACATCTGCATTTTGGTCATGTGGTGGACATATGTCCTTAGGTTCCTCAGGGAGGATGATAAGAACTCTAAGGAAACGAGCAGTGAACAAGCACAATGAATTGTTCTGATGAAACAGATTCAACTTGTAGGCTCAAGGTCAAGCTAGAAAAGGCAAGTCTAAGACTAACATGGTCTCTTTTTCTCATAAATTTAGACTACAGGTTATCTTATGAAATGCATGCAGGAAGGCACATTTCCAGTACCTCTCCATTTCTAATTTTAATGTTTAAATGCCCACTTCTAAGTCCTCTATTTCTCTTTTATAAGTTTCACAGTTTTCCCAATTCTTTTTCTCCTTTATTTTACATAGGAAGTGGTCAAGAGCAGATCTAATTTATACCATTTTTTTTCCCCATAGGCTTCTCCAGACTTCTTTTTTGATGTCTTTTTTTATATATCTTTTCTAACTCAATGCTACCTGCAGGTAGATTATTCAGATATTTGAAAGTTAGACTATGGTACATACGGCTCTAAAATTATAAAAGGTAAATACAGTTGCTTCGCTAGTTGTTTATTATTGAGGTATATTCATGTGCATATAGATGCGTGTACATGTGCATGTGTGTGAGTGCATACCAATACATGAACTCCCTGGTGGTACCAGATACATTAACTTTTCCAAACTATCCACTGGAAAATGTATCTTTTCATATTTCTAGCTCACCCATTCAATATGAATCAAACATTGCAGACATAATTAGACAACAATCTTTTAAAGGCTTCAAAACTAATTGACTAGAGTGACTAAAAATTAACATTACGAACAAATATTACACATCACCATATTTCCTGAGGACTTGCTTTTCAAGGATCCTGACAAAAATTTGAAAAATTTGCAAAATTAATACTGTATTTCAGATATTATGGGACTAATAGATTTTAGATTGCATCTGTAACTAAACTCTTTGTTTTAGGTTAACTTGCAAAGGAACTAACTATCTCAATTTATCAATTAAATTCTTATTAATGGAGGAATCTTAGTAGCTTTTCATGGGTTGAAGTCTTTAACCAATGTGCATTTTCAGTCTTGAAGTTACTTCAGTCCATGAAGATGTTACATTTCCAAAACAAAGCACTGGAAATTTCTAGAATCAAAATAGCTTAGAATTATTTTTGTTTTTAATATCTGTATTACAGCCCTCTGTGGATATATTAATAGTTTTGTATTCTTAGCTCTGAGCTAAAACAGGTCATGTAGCTTTATTATACACGAGGATTGACTTTGCCAAAGACCTACCTGCTTTTCAAGTTTTACCGGGGCAGGCTTAAAAAATTATAAACCAGGGAGATATAATATTTTAAAATTAAATGATCACACCTACTTATTTCTAAGATCCTCACTATGAGCAGTATCGAAAAATGAGCATGCATCTCTACTTGTTCTGTCTTTTGGCTGGTCCAAAAAAATATACCTCAATTTTCACCCATGCCCTAATTTAAAGGCTTCCTTGTCTTCTAAACAACATAGTTATACAGCAAATTGAAAGAACCTTCAAATTCAGAGACATGGAGCAAGCCTTCATCTTCCCCTGGATTTCTCAGTTCCTAATTTCACAGAAAATGGAAGATGAGCATCTGAATTTCACAAGTTGGTTAGACAGTATTGACTCAGAGCACTTTTTAACAAACTTTACTGAAAATTTCATTGAATCAAGCATATTGTGCCTTAAGTCAAGAATACATATAATTCATTTTGTAAACCATCTGTATAAATAAATGCCAAGTGAAACTATCTGAATTTCTGGTCTGAGTTAAATCTTATATATTTAGAACCACAATATGCGAGTGACACAGTAGGATCTTGTTTATTGAGATACACAGTAGAACCTTAGGAACTGATATTACAGTGGAAAGTAATCTAAATTGCTTTCACAGAATTCCTGCTACTTTCAAGTAATAAAAATGTTACACTCTACACTCTAAATAAAATCTTAGTTGCTATCGACAGTTTGTATGAGATTCAGTCAGAACTACCAAGCTGTGAAAATAAGGCCCAACTTCTGTTGTTTTTGTTGATACATTTGGCATCCAATCATGAAAAACAATGTCCATGTCACTAAAATGGCCTCCGGGCATTCAGTATATCTACATCGAGGTTAAACATCTATGTGAAGATGTGACAGCACACCTTATAAAAGATATTATTGAGTAATATAGACTTTCTGTAATAACCAAACAGTAAAGAATATAGCTTTTTAAAGGTCTCCCCATGGCTGATCTCATGACTCAAAGATGAGAGACTGTGCTGCAAGCTAAGTAATAAAATCTGGTGGATACTGTGGGCTAGCTTGTGACAAATCATATCAAAGTATTATTAAAGAAGGAACTTGAGACCCAAGACTATTATTGATTCTTGACAGAATTTCTTATAAATAAATGCTGCAATCTGATCCTGGACTCCCAAGGCCCTGGTAGAATTCTGATTATTATAGGGCAGGTTGCAAAACAGTAACATTATTATTAGTGAAAGTTGAAAGAAGCCTATTCACTGTCAGACAGGTAGCATGGTCAAAAAAGACCAGTAGGAAAATGTTTTTCCCAGGCCTCATACACCTACAGCTGCAGATTACTGTTTAAAATGGCAAAATGATTTCTGAGCTTATAACAGGGCTGTGAACGTGTTAGTGGAATGAGTCTGTGACCCTTTAGAGCTCTAAGGACACACCTCCATTAGTGTCCATATTCCTGCACTGAAGAGGCTGATACAGTCAACTGAAATGACAGGGTGATAAATATAAAACCACTATCATCAATAAGACTGGAATGTAAAAGCACTTAGTTTCAGCCTAAGTAACTCACAGAAAGTTTGGTTTCAAGAACCAATGTATCATCCATCACTACTCTACCTTCTGTTGACAAAGTAATTGTAAGATATCTAGAATGGAGGTTCAATATGAACTGACAGTTTTGAAAGGAGGAATTGTGTGCTGCACTTACTCATTAAATGTATTTTCCTCCACTAAAGATGTTTCCTTTTTTAGTTTATGTATGAATAACTTTAGTTAAAGTTCCCTTGACACACTGACTTTGCTTTGAATAGCACCTATGTTCATTAACATAAAACCTGAAAGAAAATAATTTTAATGTAGCTTTTTTAACACTTCAAAAGCCTTTAACAAATTGATTGAGTACAATTATGTATTCTAAAGAGAATTTTAAAGAGATCACACAAGGTTGAAAAGTTCTGGATAATAAAAAGAAAAAAAAAGCTAAGTAAAAACAGGCACTCTGCATGGAACTTTGACGCACAGTGGAAGAAAGCAGTAAAATTATATATATTAAAAATCCTTAACATCTCCCAGTTTTAGACAGACACATACAGTTATTGTCTGTATTAGTGTGTGGAAAATACCATGCTCACTTGGATAATGTGAAAAAAAGGTGTAGAGGTCAAGACAGTCAGAAAATGGAGAGAAGCTAAATTACCGGTCCACTTACTACTGAGACTACTGAGTCAAGGCAAATCTGAACAACTACTTAGAGAGGAGATCACACCAATTTATCAACATGGCTGGTTGCCTTTGGGTAGGAATAGATCTAATCATGGCATTCTTCTTTAGCTAATGGCATATTACTATTGGCATTATTTTAAAAGACTGCATGATAACAGCATTCTTTCAAAAACCTTATGAACTAAACAACACATTGCAGCTAAATGGATCACCTGACATTGAATGAGCCATTAACAAATGAGAAATAGATTCCGATCTGCAGGAAGCAGTGTTTTTTCCATTACATTTATGGGTGTAAATTTATATCTGATTATTTTAAAATGATAATTTAGATGGTGCTTTTGCTGTCACAGAGTACTGAAATGAAACCACATTGGCTATATTTACATAAAGCAGGATAAAACCACAGGTAGATGGAAAGTACAGGCCCTATGTCTTCAAGCTCTAAAGCCCTCCACTTTACTCCACATAGAACTAAGTCAAGCAAACACAGATATTCCTTATTTGCATAAAGTATTTTCCCAGAATGGCAGAAGTTCTCTTAGGGAGGATACTATAGGAAGACCTTCCTTTGCACACCCTTTGTGTCCACCTCCCAGTCAGCACTGCTGAGAACAGACATAAAATTCCAGACTCAAAACTACACAGGGAAACAAAAACTGTGAGGAGAGGAGAGGAAGAAAAAATAAAAGGCTGAAAATAGACTTTAGCAACTACAAGTTGCATGAACCTAAACCTGTTCTCTCCAGTGAGCCTCTTTATACTACCGAGAAGATTCTATGGATGGATCTAGCATACACTGAGAGATTTCTACAGTTCTCTATTTTCCTTCAAATCTCTCTGTTGCACACACAGAATGAGGGTTTACAAGTGGGCAAACTTCAATTTAGCTTCAAAGTTTACTGAACCCAGGCTTTCAGAGCTAGGCTTTACCCAATGGCTTAGTTCTAAGAGAGATGATTTGACCTGCCTATTCTTTGTATCTGGTGACAACACTGGGCACAAGGGATGCATGACTGATGGTTTGCAACAAAATAGCTATTACTTGTGTGAGATCACTATCATAATTTGAACAAGATTTGCATTTTGCTGCAGATAAGGGGAGTCTGGGAGTAGGCAGGTGATGGTGTCAACAGCAGGAGTGTGGGAACAAGACCAAGCACAGGGAAGGCAATCTTTATAGCAATCTCCTAATGCTGAAGGAGTAGGTATATGGAACTTGCAACCCCGCAACCTAAGCACTTCTCCTCCCCCTTCCCAAAATTCTTTAGAAAGAAGTGAGAGAATCTCCCAATCCATTTCAAATGTCTCCTCCCCTATCTAGACTCTCATACAGTGATATAGAACTACAGACTGAATGAAGAAATGCCACTATTTTTTTTCAGTAAGTCAGAGCTGCTGGCTCAACAAAAAATGTCTTTATAATATTTTCCTTAGAAAAAAAATCAGGTTTCATAATACTATGTTCATATAAATGAAGTAGGATTAGAAGTACATAATATCTTAAAAAACTTAAAAGTCTGTGAGTGTATATTGACTAAATAATCAATGATCAGAGGAAAAAGACCCCAACAATATTGGCAGCAAAAAAACCAACAGCACTGTGGATCAAATTCTTTCATACATGTGCACATACTGCTCTCATAGTTCTGTTATGATGTACAGAATGACTGGAGGAAAAAAATATCATTCAGTAAAGTGAGTATGACAAAATCTGTCAAAGGAAGGATGTTAGAAGTAAAGGAGTAGGTTCCAGCAAAGTATCAAGTGAGTACATGTTTTGTTTATCCATCAAATGACCCTACAAGATGGAGGATTATTCTGTTAGGTTCCAATGCGCTTTTCTGGATAGGCTGGAAGGGATGTTTATGTTTTCAAAACTCAACGATCTCTGTTGAAGAATCATTAAAACAAAAATCCAAACCAAACCAAACCCAGATTAGTGCCAAGCAATCTTCAGGGAGGAGAGAATTAGTATGATTGAAGTTGAGATTTGAAAAAAAACAAATCTGTGCGTCGATAAATATAGTGATCAGGACGAGTGAGAGGTGTCAGACAGAAAAACCTGCTGCGATGTTTGTTGCTGCCAGCACACCAAAAATAAAGCCTAGGAGAGCTTGTTGAAAAACTGTTAGGATAATTTGCAAAGCACTACAGATTGATAAAGTTTTTGTCTTCAGAAGTGTATCATTTGGGTGGACAACAAGCAACAACACAAGAATCCTACACTGATCGTGCCTATAGTGAGATAAGCTGCTCGTATCTCCAGCAATGCAAGATCACAGATGTTGCATTCTTCTCTACCACATGCTATCTTTTCATAGATTCATAGTTTTGTCAGGGACAAAGTCAGTTTAGGAGGTTCCTGGCCCTTCCCTAACATGCTCCTTCTGCCTTCCCCCATTTCTACAGGCACACACCCTCATGCTTAGACTGGCAGTTGTTTAGAAGGAAAGGAGACAGCAAACTGGCTTGGATTAAACCCCTCTCTCCCTTACTATGTTCTCCTCCCAAAGCTTCCTTACAGCAAAGGTATGGGAATAATCAAACAGGCAAAAAGAAGCAAATGGCACAGACAAGGAACTTCACGTCCAAACTTCACTCCTCAGAAAACTGCAGCCCCAGTCTCGTCCTGTGAGTACAGACCTTGGTATTGAATTAGGAAGCATCATCAGACTTTTAATCACTGTTTACTTTAATTAAGTGCATGGTACTAATGTATTCAGATAGTAAATGCCAGTCTAAACAACACAAGAAATGGTACTCAGGCTACCTCTGGGAAAGTCTGCATTGCTATCTAAAAAGCATAGCTACCTTGTCTTGCTTTCCTCATTCCTGTGGAAAGGGCTGCAGAAATGGGATAGACACAGGCAAGCTCATGCTTAACTCCTTCTCTACTTAAGGCTACTAAGAATT
Organism: Bombycilla garrulus; assembly: GCA_013400315.1. Taxonomy (NCBI): domain Eukaryota; kingdom Metazoa; phylum Chordata; class Aves; order Passeriformes; family Bombycillidae; genus Bombycilla; species Bombycilla garrulus. Next base: position 1,519,018 of record VXBU01012171.1, read on the forward strand.
AAGTAAATTCATCACATTGCCAAATGAAGGTGGGAAAAGTCACTGGATTATGGAGAGGGAGGAAATTAGTAAGATTTTACAACAGACACCAGGAGATGAAATGTAGGAATAGTCTCAGCAAAAATAGGGAAAGGGACTGAAAATTTGCTGTGCTGTGAGGAAGCGAGGAGGAAGAGAAGAGATGGATATCAAATTTATGGGTCCTTTGAGCACTTGAATGAGGAATTTGGAGAAGGTAAAATGTCATCCTCAGTCTCAGCTGACTTGCTATTCTATTGCCAGATGGGACCATTATCATCTGATTGAATTATAATCATGTCAAAACTCTACTTGGATCCAGGAATTAGCTTTCAGGAAAACCCTGAGTCAAGGTAGAGTTTTCCTGCCTTTGTGATCTCTAGAACTCATGATCTGAAAAAAGATTTAAATATTTGTCTTTGGCTCTCTGAAACACATTAGTATGAACATTTGTTACTCTTGGTAAATCCTGTGTGGCTTATCTCCTTATTTTCCTTCTCTTTGTTTCTTTCTAATGGGCAAGTTGGTCACCTAAAAGGAACAGGTCAGTTTAATAGTTTAACTATTAAATTAAATGCTGCTATTTATCTAATAGTTTAAAATATGATCATTTTTTCCTCCCTTGCAATTCTTGGAAAAGGAGAGGTAAGAGGAGATTCATTTTGGAATTACTTGAGAGCAAGTAAAAAGCAAAAAGCTCAGCAAAGCAAAAAGTCAAATGTCTGGTTTATACCATATGCAAATTTCAGACAGCATTTCAGCACTAAAGGCATACTTTGTCTTGTCTCAGGCAACTGATTTTCCTAAAATAGAAACTTATTTCAAATAGCAGTGAGATCTGACTTAAAAACTTGTGAAGTTCTTGACAAACTATCTTAAAAAAGAAAAAGTAAGCCTGTACAATTTGTTGTTACCATGAAATTTTCAATTGTGAAACTTTTCAATTGTGAATAAAACTGTTAAAGAAGAAGATGCCGAATTATACCTTCTGGGCTCATTCTTCATAGTGCATTAGAAGCTGAGGAGGCAGTCATAGAAACAGCATTTATTCCAAGAAAAATCTTTGGAACAACAATTATGGTGGTAATTTCCAACTGGACACAAGACATTTTACTCCTGCTGGCATGGCTTTCTTTTTGACTTTTGACTCCTGACATACAAAGCAATTAGATCACCCAATCAGGAGCAGTTCAACTTTAATTTTAAATTTTAGCAGACTGAGGACAATTCAAAAAGAATTGCTCAGAAAGTGGCACTGGTTTCCACAGCCCATTTACATTCATTGCTAGCAGAATTTATGCAGGTAGGTTTGCAGCATCAAAAAGCTGTGAACTATCTCTCTGTATCACACAGATATTCACTACAATTGGGTAATTATTGCCTTTTTCCCTTTTTTTTTAAGAATTAACAAGTGTGGTTAGGCAAGTATTGCATCATTCTCAAACACTTTTCCTGGAAGGAAGGCCTGGAGCTGTTCATGAGCTACCCAGCACACAGGATCTGCTGCTTCCAGATTTATCTAGTATGGACAGCACTGTATCATTGTGCTGTTGCAAAAAGGCACAATACGGCTTTCTGTTTGAAAAGCACTTCCTTAGCATGGCACGGTTTACCATTGCCTAATCTAAAATTTATTGTAATTTATTTTGAACACAAGTATTTCTGTACAGTCAAGCTGTATGCCCTTATAGCTTCAGTGTGTAAATCACAGGCAGTGCAGAAAACAGAGCATATTCTCATTAAGGGAAAGCTCAGCTACAACGAAGTTACCCCAGTGAAAACACTTTTATCTGCTAATGCCTTATAATCATAAAGAATAAGGAAATAATTCTCCTCAGATGGGATTTCCAAGATGAGATTTATAAAAGGGTGCCTAATTCCCCTAGATATTACAGCCTACAACAACAGATATAGGCTTAGAGTGTGTTTCATTTACAGATAAAAGCAGAAGAGGCTGGATGTTGCTTTCATTTCCAGAAGAGCTTTGTTGTGGTTACTCTGCTGACTAGAAACTGTGATTCCCTGCAACATTTAGCCCTTGAGAAAAAGAAGCAGGAGACAAATCATGTGAGGAGTGGTAGGGAATAGCAAAAGATTGAACAATTCTTCGAGCTTGAACATGTTTCACTATATTTTCATTTCTGTTTGGCCAGGTGGTAGTTGAAACACATTAAATGAAAAGCTACGTGGGAGTGTAACACTATGCTACAGTTGCACTTTGTGCATACACTTCTTATCTCCTTATGAACTTATTCCAGATGTTTCAGGAGAGGAAAATAAAACAATTATCTTGGTCATGTTTTAAGATAAGCTCTCAGCAGGTCTGGAAAATGTTTTAATCTGGCCTTCCAGCTCCTTCAGCAAATTCCCTATAGCATTAATTTTCTAAAACTGTTTATGCCCCATATTATTTTCTCTGCAATTTGACGTGCAGAGGGAATTCAGCAAATATGATAATAAAAACACATCAATATTAAGTGGAAAATGCTTTTTAGTGTTTTACTTCAGTAAAATATGGCAGTAGACTGTTGGAATTCCTATACATAGTTAAGAAAAAGCTTATGGTTTTAATTAATCACTTTCTCCTGATATATAGATTATAAATTGAAGTTTTACATAAAGAACATTTACTTAAAAATCCTTATGGCAAAATACAATTTCAGCATCATCAATACAACATCAATATTTATCAGCCTAGGTAGGTAGAATTCTGCTTGTTAAGTCAGGGATAGAGGGAAACACTAAATCTCAAGAGATGCTTTAAACGTAAGGGGAAATTGCATCAGCTACTTTAGTTTTCCTGTGGAAACCAACAATCCACAGAGCCTGGGTGAATCCAAACAAATGAGTAGTGAATCTACAGGACAACACATATCACCTGTTCCTTAAGGGGAGCTGTTAGAAGAAAAACTTGTTATTCAAAATGCAATGCAGAGCTCAGCAAGGCAGTGAGGGAAGGGGAAGGGGAAGGGGAAGGGGAAGGGGAAGGGGCATCATCTCTACCATTATTCATAGGTTTTGCCAGTAATTCTCAGACCTCCAGGTCCATTCATTAATCACTTAATGAACATCTGACATCTCTCCCTACACTGCTTGCCACAGACAACCTGTCCCTTCCAGGAGCGGTCTGCACACACAGTACCAGGACTCAGGGTCATTTCTACCTCTTTTGGTTTTGTTTATTCAGTTGTACTGATAAACTCACATTTCCAATGTTAAACAGCTGCTATAAGCTCAGTACTGTCACATGATATATGATGCCACAAATCTTGCTGAATTGTCCTTCTTTTCTTCAGTCTAGGGCCTTTACAGACATTTTTTCTAGCCATGCTGATTTCATTATAGAAAATGTCATATCTCCTTTAGCTTACAATTTCCCAGTCACAGAACTCAGGCAGCTACTTTAATGTAATGTTAAATTTTTAAAAATACTTTCACGTTATACATCCATTCGCTTTTTAAGAGTAATTTCAAAATACTGTTATGTCCTGACCAATTTTATTAGTACTTCTCCCCCCTTTCCTATGATCAAAATTAACATCTGTACAAAGAATACACCCTCTCTTTTAGAGGATTACTTTTCATCTTGAATCATGCATAGAATATGCCTTCTAACTCTATCTAGTGTAAATAATGTGTAAAATAATCAAAGCATCATCATGACCTGACAGGAGAAGCCTTTTGATGAATAGGGTTTTATGTAGGATTATCATATGACATTTCCAAACTACATTATATTTGAGTCATATACTATTGCATTAAATTCTTCTATCATGCTGGATTTGTACATTTAGCAAGATATCAGCATTCTCCTTTGTGGACACATTTTTACAGCAATTGCAATCGAAAGCAGAAGTAGTACAAAAGGAAAGCAGTGCAGAGGAAGGATATTCTACTAATGAAGAATCAAATCTTGTTCTCATTATGTTGTGTTATTTATTCTGCTGTTTAGTTCTGACAGTGCTATTGGATTTGTTCAGTACACCAGATGCTAATACAGTCCCTAAATGTTGTATTTTAGAATACTGGATATGCTGAAGAAAAGAGTGGTGTAACTCCATATCAGCTAACTTGCAAGAAATGCCTTCTGTCTCGCATCCCTACATGCCATTCACAATAGTCAAATTCTCTTCATCCTACAGTTTCTCTGCAAGTGACCTACAAATGCAGCACTTTCCCCAAAATTCAGCAACTACTGTGAATGATGCCTTCAGAGTACATGTACTGCAGCAAATGACAGCCAACCGGGTGACAGCCACACCTTCATTCCAAATGCAATCACCTACCTCAAAAAGTGCACAGTTTAGCAGAGAGAGGCTTCTGTGCCAGAGCAAACAGAGACTCATCTGGTCTTTGGCACACAAAAAAAATTCAATTCATTGAGTTCCTCAGTTTGTGTCAAGAATGAAGCTGAAACATCAGAACAGAGAATGATACTACAAGATGACAGGACAGGATAGGATAGGGAGAAACAGTCCTTGTTCTTAACTGCTAATTGTCCTAGCTTTATGTATGGCATAATGATGGTGATGGCCGTCTATCAAGAACATGAAGCAATGTTAGCTTACAGTTGGGAAAAAAAAAAAAAGCCTATTTGCAATAGAGAAGTATTTCAAAGAACAGCGGCAAAACACCCCAAACACTCATGACCCTCAAAGGAGTGCTTTAGCATACCTTGGGTTAAGGGTGCTGGTAAGGTAAGAAGAGTAGTCCAAGAGTAAGGTAACACGTGAGAAATAGAAATTCAAAAAGAAATTGAAAGCAAGAGGACAAAAGATGGAACAATAGGACTGAAAGGAAGAAAAGACATATGTAACAAAGACAAGTAAGTAGAGAAAAGAGAGTGTTAGAACAGTAAGAGGGGGAGGAAAAAAGAAAAAAATCTGCCTTAGCGTGTTCTTCTCCCTTCCTAGACTCAGCTCTACCATCCTGTCTTGGGCTGATTTACCGTAGCTCACAAAAACCCCTGTATTTACCACTGGTATGGAACAGTGTACACAGACTGATTTCCCACAGATAAAACCATTCCAGGACTTTAACTCCTTTGAAGAAATTACTCAGTTAAACAGTAGAGTGGAGAAGGAGGAAGAATGGAGAAGGGGTGAAGAAGAACAGAAGAGAGAGGTGTGATGGCAAAGACCACATGGTGATAGAGACAAATGCAGGGCTCAGTAGTGTCCCCAAGGCTGGTGGTCGTCCACACCCAAAAGCCAGCAAGGCTAAGATCCAATTCCCGCTTCCTACCATGCACCCAAGGTGCAGTGATATGGTGTTTCTCAGCCAATGAACTCCCCATGCAAACAGCCCTGCCATCAGTTTAAAATAGTTCAGAATTCTAACCTCTACTGTGGTTTTAAAATATGTTACTTTTCCACCCAAAATGTTGTGCAAATTCCTAATTAAAGAAACATACTTGACCTTCTCTGCCCTAAACTAATACTGCCTATTCTGCATACAGAAAAAGAACACTTAAAATTAATAAAAGAAAATAAAACAAAATAAATTAATAAAATAATATAATAAAAGAAAGTAAAAGAAATATAAATCAATAGCCCTAAAACAGAATTATCTCCATTTATCCTTTCTTTATCAAGAGCTAAATCTCTAGAGGTCCTTTCAAACCTTTCACATTCTGTGAACTAACTCAAAGAATCATGGCCTCTGATGGAGCTTAATTGCTTATCACAGTCTAAGATCTAATGGAAACAGCCAAGTATAAAATAATATGGTTCAATTGATATCAGAAAGAAGAGCATTGCTTAAGAACATAAAACACTTCGGCTGCTAAATCCCCTGTATATTCTCAATTATATCCACCACATCCAGAGCTAAGTGACAATTTACCAAGTGCTAAATTCCATCTGAATTAATCCAGAATAGTGAAGATTATTTTTAAACATTCTGTTCTAGCAATTATTTAGGTATCCAGGTTTTGGGAGAGAAAATGTGGTACCAGGTTTCTTACTTTTGGCAATAAATATAATCCGTGTAATATACACTGAAAACATGGTAAAAAGAATATATCCCTTCTTAATAAATGTGAGTTTATGTTAGTATTTCCTTTTCAAATTAGTATAATTTTTGCCTCAGTTTGGAATACTTTAGTATCACAAGTGATAACAAAAAAAATATTTGGATGAATACAGTAATGAAGAGGTTAAATCTGATTGTAATTAGATTTCGGTATGCATGGTCATGTGGCTAATAGTAAATTTTCCTTGATTAACTGATCCTGTTTGTTAAGAGCTCCTATTAACATTAGCACACTCTATGTCGGCTGTGGAGACACACCATGGACCAGTGCAAGATTAATGAAGGCAGGTACGCATGCTGATTAGAATGTGGCAGTTTAATAAACTCTTCTAACATTAAATTATTTAATGCATTCATGCTCATGTAGGCTATTCAATGGTCAGCTTGACCACCTATGTGTTAATATTGGGAATTGAAATGCAGAGGATGGAAGAAATATAGCAGTGGATGAGGTAATTAGCTCTCATGTCTGATAAATGGGGCAATACCTATGTGTATACATGTTTTAGCACATCACAAATGGTGCTTTCATTAACTGGAATCTCTTGCTGAAAATTTTCTGAACGTTTAGTTTGATTTTGATACCATAAACAATTCAGCTAACTACTATAGCCAGAGCCTGTTTAATATTTGAAGCAAATCTATAGCGAGCTATAGTGATAAACCACATTGTTAAAATACAGCACAAAAATTATCACAGAAGCTTTGAAGTCATTTCAATGATCTTCCAGTGCACTGCTTTGAAACAAAGATAATATTTACTAAACATTACCAGAAAAGTTACATGTTGTGGGCTGAATCATGTTTTATTTCAAGTATTCCTCTCCCAAGCGTCACTAACAAGTGGTTGCTACCTTTGCAGGAAACTTGTTGACAAAGATTTCAAGCCAAACAGTTGCTCTTCCAAGCAGTACCAGCATCATCTAAGTGTGTACTTGGGTTACACGCCATCTTCTCATGGGGCAACACAAGTCCCGTGTCATATACGATATCAATCCACATTGAAAGCAACAGAAAACAAAGGCAAGGTTTTGATGTAAGGTGTGGGTCACATAATGTGATGCATCTTGCCTTCAGTGGCATCCAAAACACATCAGCAGGAGAGCTGAGGACTAGGGTAATTGTCCTCTTGTCCAACCCCCTTTGCTGGCATTTGAATCTCTTTTCAGATCATTTCGCAAATCTTAATAAATGACAGAAACAGTTGATGGGCTTCAATTCAACGCTATGTCCGGCTTCAAAATCCTTAACAAAATATAACCTTTCTAAAGCACTTTGGTGAATGAGCACTTTACTTATTGACTGTGGTCTCTGTCCATTCATTTACAGTAAGCCACTCATTTCAAATAGCTTTTCTAGCATTTTAAAGATTAAAAAGTTATAAAATGGATAGCTTTAGTACTGATCAGCCACACAAGTGCATATTACTAGAATTTAATTAGCCAAGCTATTACGTCATTCCCAATAGTACAGTGTGACAACATTGATGAAAAAACCCCAGCACTCCAGGCCTAGGAATCTTTCCTAAACATAGAACAACTCGACAGGATTGGCGTGGGAACTGTACCTTTCCTGATAAATTTTGGGGTCTATCACTGCAAAAGATTTTTAAAAATCAGTGTATTGAAAGTGTAGCTGAGATAGAGAGATACCCATACAATGTAGGCAGTACTTATAAGCAAAAAAGTAGGATATTGTTAGCCTGCTTATGCACACTTAAGCCATCTGAAAGATTCATAGCATAGCTGTAAAAGAAGAAAGGAAAAAAAAAAAGCAAACCAAATAAACAAAAAAAAATACAAGACTTCAGAAAATAAATTATCCAAAATAATGCTCTTGCTTGAAAGCATGATGGAGTCATGCAAGCAATGAGTAGAAAGCAAGCCTGAGTTTGTGTAAGGTCAGAGAAGTCTAGAGGTTGTCCTGGCAATGCTGCTACATGGAGTTTGGTGATAAGAACAGAGGAACTGTTTCTGGCTGGCTGATGCTTCCTATGTGCAAGCACAACAGGATTTTATCAACAAAAAAAATTACTTCACAGCATCACCCATCTCAATTTCTTCCCTAATTGCAGATATCAGATAATCCTAAGTTTCTATCTGTCTTCTTGGATCAACTAGAGTGACACCATTTCTTATCTGCAACTTCTTAAAAAAATATAGTAATCATAAAATAAGAAAAAAATATGTCACACCCTTTATTCTAAGGGAACAGACTTCATTAGCTTCCTTCCCTCACCTTGCAATACAATAATTAATTTAAAAATTTGCCTTTTCTAACTTGGATTTTAGGTGGTCATATTGGGTTTCATCTGGTTTCATCACATGTCCCATTCTGTTCCTCTGGGCAGTGTCTGCTCCTTGAGACTAATGCTCTGCTGCATGCCAAATTGTACTCACAGTGAGCCTAGAAAAGACTGCTAATCATCGGGTAGATGCAAGAAGACTGGCAGTAAGAGAAGAGCATATAGATCCATTCCAAATCAGAGACAGGAAATAAGTGATTTGAGGGGACAGGATCACGGAGAAAAGCACCAATAAAAGTAAAGAAAAGCAAAGCAGTATTGGAAGAGATGAAGATAATGTGAAAGCAACATAAGGAAAATGAGATGGAGGCAAAGTCACAAAAGGAGGATTCACATGCTTGCAAGCTTTGACTTAATCCCTAGCAGTAGCTCCTGAGCAGTTGTTGGAATATATGATTACATGACGTGGTAGAGAGGAATTCTAAGACAGGGGAAGATGCCATTTCAGTTAAAGGGAACCTTCCCAAAAATCCTTTCAAAGGGTCTGTGCGATCATTAAGCAAGATCTGTGGGTGCTGGTAGATCACGGAGCCCCACGTCTTTGAGGCCATATTCCACATGATGCACAGATGAACATCCTGAAGTTTGATCATTTGACCTGTTTTGACAGATCTAGAGATAAGGACAGATGATTCTAATACATGGCAGGATTAACAGGAGGCATTGTCAGCTGAACTGCCTACATCTTCCTAAGCGGCTTCCTTTAGCTTGTAAAGGCTTTGACTGTTGGCATTCTCAGATGCAGATTTCTAGAACTGAACTGAAAGGTGTGTGGTATTGTATTCTCTGACAAGCCTAGGATTCTGAATATCACAAAGACACAAGGACTGCATTGCATTAGGTAATTTTCTGAAGTTGCTGTACTTATTCCTCTGCTTGTCTAATCCTCTCTTCTCGCTCCTCTATAATCTCTCCAGGTCCCCCTCCAATGCCCTTCCAATTACAGTTCCATGCTGCCCATCATGTCGTCAGTTGGGAGATACTAGGTTTGGATTAGCACTAAATTCCCTTAAGTCTTTCAAAGTCTCCACCTGGGTATGAAGTAAGCCTGAAACTTTAATTATATCTGCCCAGCTGATACAAGTTTTTTCTTCCCAGCTAGACATTTGTGTTTCAGGAGACCAGGCCAGTTAGCATATATCTTCTGAGCATGAACTAGCAACAAATTTGAAAGAAAAGCTCCCTGAACAAATCAACTAACACTGCATGGTATTTTTAGTCTTGAACTGTGGTGGTTTTCTAAGCAAATGGCATATTTTTCACAAGTAGCTGCTGCACAAACAGCTCCCAACATAAATGATACTGAAGTTTGCTTACTTCAAATGATCAGTGAAATCAAGCAGATCATGATTTTGGTGAAGTTGCCAAAATTCTTACATCTACATATTTATTGATTAGCTAAATCCTACCGAGAAAGACACAAGGGCAGTTGAGTGACTTCAAGCTTTGCCTTCCTCCAGAGTACACTTATGGCCACTACACAGGCACTGCTGAGGAACATAAGCCAATGAATACCATGTTCCATTTCCAGCATTTACTCAGTTGTGCTGTGCTCTACTTGTGCTATTTCCATAAGCTGTTTTGAATCAACATGGACTTTGGAAAGATAAGACTCCCTTTTACTATTTCAGAAATAGAATCTCTTTAATTTTCTGTTCTAGAATCAAAAATAGTAAAAGAATTTATTATGTGTCAGGAAGTCTTCACAGCCTAATCTGACTTAATTATCAATATAACTAAAATACTTTTAATAACAATAAAACAGCACAAATCAGTAAAGTCACATACAAAATCCAAAATATAACTGCATTGCAGGGCCTTAACATAACTAAAACCAGAGAAATATAATCCAGTACTTTTGTCTCTAATTTCCTTTAAAACCCACTCAGGAATACCAGGATAGAAATGAAATATTGGCTTGTTTTTTCTGATGGTGCCTCTCATTTCTCTTTATGTGAAACTACCTGGGTCAGACGGATAGATAATTTGCCAACAAACAGCTCATACCCTTGCTTTATTAATCTGTTTGTCTTGAAGAGTAGGTTTTTCAGGTTGAGACCCCAAGGGAAGCCACTTAAACAGAATACTCTTTTTTGGCATAAAAGTGGCCATGATGTGGTGGTCAACTTCCCCCTCATTTATCCTGGAGAGAACACAAGTTTTGGTTAGGAAACATCATATGTGCAGCTACCTAAAAAGTACTTTTACCCATTCCACCCCAGAGCTGCTACCAGGCAGAGGATGGAGGTTCATGATAATGTCTCTGGTCCAGGGATGGAGGATGACTCTTGGTTCAACCATGTGGCCTCAAAGTTTGTGTCTGTAGAAGCATCTGTTGGTGTAAAGAGACTATATAAAGTCCTGCTGCAGATTAAGAGCAGTTAGGAGAAAAATGACAATCATTTAATCTTGTTTATTCCTTCCTGAGGGATGCTGGGTGCACAGCCAATAGAGCCCAGACTTTCCACAACAACACAGTCCAAAAAGTAATTTTTGTACCAGAAGATTTTGAGAAGTACTTTAGTGCACTTTATATATTTAGATTTGTAAAGATATAGAGTGCAATGTAGAGGTTTAGGCCAGGCAGCTGCCACTAGCAGTAATGGCTGTTCCACCTCTGAATTCCCAGGTGTGATACAGAAAATTACCTTCAACTATCAAATTTAACTGATTTTACTTTTACTTTTTTATCTCAATATTTTCATAGGCCGCTTCAGATTTTTTTAAACTATTTCAATACCTAGAAGTGCTGTAAGGACTCCACATGGAATTAATTCAATTGGTAACTTGACTTTGAAGGATATACAAATAGATAGACAGACATATATTATTATAAAAACCCACTAGCTTAAAGGAGCAGTGCTGTTGCAAACTCAAGCAAAGTTAAAGAATGTGGGAAAAAAGGTGGTTCATGGCAGCAACTGAGGCAGGACTTAACACTCACATAATAGTAATTCATTCCCTTAAATTCAGGATTTGCAATATGGATTTAAATTATGTGATTACACTGCTAATTTTTCCCCCAGGAAATAATCACTTCAGTCCACAACCAAGGTAGATGGTGCTCAACAAAAGAACAGGGCAGTTATTCAGTATTTTCATTATTCTCACTGTTCAGAGAGTGGTCCTCCATCTTTCTCAGTTCATACTCACTTCAAAATGTATTTTACAGAACAGAGAATTTTCATTTACTTGTGGGATAGTTTATTGCACTCCATGGCATAGTATCTGAATAATTCTCAAACACTAATGAATTTATTTTCAGAACAACCTTTTGGTTCATTTAATTGTAAACCATTTTACAAGTGGGAAGCTGAGGCACAGAGCTAATAAGGTTAAAAATATCTGTTCATCCTGGGTTCTTCTGAGATACCTAATACTGTTTCTCCTTACTATTCCGCATCATGCAACACTGTATTTGTTCAAGTGTACTTCCTATTGACCTATTGTGGTTATGAAGTACTTTACTAAATCAGAGCATACCTCTGTGGAGTAATGAAAACACACTTCTTCTGGGTCAGCTGAGACAAGTGTAATCCTGTTGCCATTGGCAGCAGCGAGGGTTGGGTTTAAATTCATGGGAATTACAACAAAAACTCAAGCCATCAAAATGAACTGAGAGGTAATTACACTAAGTTTACTGGGGCTAAAACAAGAAACCTAATTCTCCCCCTTGCAAAGCAGCACTTTAACAACCCATACTTTCATTAAAGATAGAACAACAAACTATGCTCATGTAGACAAGCAGGGAATGACTAATTTACAAAACTAAAGCTTTACACTCTTTTCCTCCAGGAGCTGCTGTGGGGCCAGCAGGCTGCTTTCCCTCCAGCTCCTGCTCTGAAATGAGCTGTTCCTGCTGGGCAAGGCTTAGCTCAGGCTGGACCAGCCAGGAGCACCCAGCCCACGCCGCTGCGCTCCCCAGCCATGGCCCATGCTGAGCCTCACCTCCCTGACGGCACATCTTGCTCCAGCATTCCACCTTCAGGAGCACTGCACAGCGTACTGACAACTAATACACTTTCCTGGAGATCCTCTCTTTCACATGAGCACTCGAGGACTGGGAGCTCTTGCTATAGAAGACAGTGACCATTTTCTCCCCCCCCCTCCCTGCCCACACAGACCTAGGCTTCTCTACACAGGCTCAGGAATGGTTCTCCACTTTTTGGGATCTGCTGTCCTTTGGGAACACAGGTCCCTGTTAGCAGAAATGACATTCAAACAAAAAAACTACCACATTGAAAACCCAGAATGTCTCAGGCTGGAAACAGCCCACAGCTGAGCTGTCTCACCTTTGCTCTTCCTCCTGGCATTCCCTGCCTCTGGACCTCTCTGGCCAAAGAGAAATATGGTCTTTTACTGTAGACCTTGGTTAAGCTGATTTTTTTTATAAAAGATTTCTCCATCTGAACAGACATAAGATTAGGATCCAGTTCTCCAGGAAAACTATCAATCACCACCTTCTTTACTGATCTGCATGTTCTGTCCTTGTCTCATGGGAATCTTCCTTGTATTTACTGTTCTTCACCCCAGCCTCACCATTCAAGCCTTTTCCTTCCATTTTCACCCAGTTTCCATACACAACTTATCAAATTACATTTCCTACCCTCTCCATATTGAAATGAAGTGAGGTCTCATGATACAGAAGAAGGTCACTGAGACAACTGGAAGGTTAATTATCACTCAAAGTTTTGGTGATTAAGTGCCTAAGTGTGCCAGCACATTTTGGTGCTGCCAGCATTACTAGAGGAAAAGTCTGCTCTGCTTTAGAGGGAGGAAGGAAGGAAGGAAGGAAG